>JAJHZJ010000133.1:3793157-4014251 GCA_023548195.1 Bettongia penicillata ogilbyi
GCAAGAATGTTGCACATTTTGGTGGGGACTTAACTTTGCATCAGCAGGAATGTAATGATTTGTTTACAATCGACTATACAGTTACATGACACATTATTGCATCATCAAAATTTCAGTGTAAGAAAATCCCACAAAATTACAATAAATTATTAAATTTAAGATGTATCATGTAAAAATACTTTATATATTTTTTAAATAATGCAATTAAAAAAACAACCAGTGAACATTTCTATGGGGGAGCTGAGTATTTTTTTTTTTTAAAAGGGGGCAGTAGGACAAATAAGTTTGGGAATTTCTGATAGAACACTTGGTCATATGGTTGTTGATAGCTGGGATTTTTTTTCCTTGAAAGTTACCTGTAGAATAGAAATTCTTAGCCTTTTTTGTGTCATGGACCCCTGTGACAGTATGGTGAAGCCTGTATACCCCCTTTCTCAGAATAATATTTTTAAATGTATAAAAAATGTATTGAATTACAAAGGGAGTAATTATATTAAAATAGTTATCAAAATATTTTTTAAAAATTCACTGACCGCAGGTTAAGCACTTGAAGTACTCAACAAAGGAAAAATCAAGTAATAGAATCTCTACCCTCAAGAAGCTTACTAACTGTTGAGAGAAACAACATGCACACAAATAGAAGAATATGAAATGTATATAAAGTAATTTTCACTAGTGGGAGAGAAAGGCACTAACAGCTAGGGAAATGAGGAAAGGCCTCTTGTAAGAGGCAGGCTAGAAACTGTGCCTTGAAGGGAACTGGGGACTTCCAAGAGGCAGAAGTGAAAGGGCAGAGCATTCCAGGAATGTGGGACAGACAGCCTGTGCAAAAACATAGAGGTAAGAGATAGAATGGAGTGTATAGGGAGGAGCAAGAAGCTCAATTTGATAGACCAGTAGAGTACATTACAGGGACAAATGTGAAATCAGTTTAAGTAGATAAGTTGGAGACAGGTTGTAACAGGCTTTAAATGGTGGATAAATAAATAATTTAATCTAGACATTATCAAAAAAGCCAATGAAGTTTCATAAGCATGGAAGTAATTTGGCAAAATCTGTATTTTAGGGTTTGGCAGCCAAGGAAAAGATAGATGGGAAGAGCAAAGACTTGATTAGGACAGCTACTGCAATAGTCTGGATGAGAGGCAATGATAGTCTGACCTAGAGTGGTGAGTGTATGAGTGGAAAATTATATATGTATATAATATATTTTTTATATATATATATATATGTCAAGATTTTACAGTCATTAGCATAGAGATGATAACTGAAAATCATGGGAGATGATGAGACACCAGGTAAAATAACATGAAGAGGGGCCAGGATAAAAGCCCGAAGGGCCAACCCATCAAGTGGTGTGCCAGAGCTGCCTCTGTCCCTGCCAAGAGCTAACTGTTAAATTTTCAATTGTTTATACCTCAGAAATCTTCAAAGACTGAAAATCAGGGCTTGATTTATTATTTTGTTGATTGTCTAGATTTAAGAAAATGAAAATATTAATAATACCGATTAAATTTTGAAGTGTGCTCTGTGAATTTTTTTTGAGTGGTTAAACATTTGCTAGTTTACCCCTGCAATCATCTTAGAAGTAGGTTACATACATGATGATTTAAGGATGGTGAGGCACCATCAGGTAGATAGAAGAACCGAAAGATACTAGGCATGAAAAACCCAGGGAGAAGAAGGATTTGACCAGGTCAAAAGCTGCAGAGAGCTCAAGAAGGGTGAAACCTGAGGGTAAAAAGCTATTTGTTTTAGTAATTAAATGATTTTTGGTAACCTCAAAGAGGGAAATTCTGACTTTGAGTGTTGCAAAACCTGTATTCAAGTCCCAGTTAGTCAATGACAATCCCATCTTTCAGGAAAGTCACTTGCCCCTCCCTTAAAGCCTCAGTTTCCTCATCTGTAAAATGTGCGCAAAAACCCTCTGATACTACCACATAGAATCTTTATGAGACCAGGATAATGAATGTAAAATATTTTGTAAACCTCAAAACTTTGGCATTTATTTGGAGCACAGATACAAGATCCCAAAAGTACAAGTAATGATGCTTCCAAGTCTCAAAGGCAGTTTTCCCAACTCAAACTAGACTGGAGACTGACAAAAATGTAAATTAATTGCCTCACTCACACCATAGCTCACACTACAGCTCTCAGTAATGTTGGGAGTGGAGCCTGGGAGGCACAGGTGGAAAGAGCAACATGTGGGAGAAAGGAGGCATCCATTTTGTAAGTTTATAGGTTTTAAGAAGTAAGGAATTTGGGCAGTAATAGTCTGGCATACCAGTAAAAATGTGCTGGCATCTGGGGGCTGGGGAAACTACTTCAAGAGCTAAAACAACTTGAGGCCCTCCAGAAAGTTAAGGGATTCAGAGGCCTCTCGAATGTTGGTTTCTTAGGTTCAGGACAATACTGAGGCTTTTTTTTACTCCAAAGGAAAGAAAGACAAGGGTCAGGAGATAAGAAGTCTGGGAGTTCAGCAGAGCTTAGGTTAGATAAGATTACAGACATGTGAGATCAGAAATTCTCTAATTCCCTAGGACTAATAGCTTCAAACTTGATTTTGACAGAAATCAATCATTAAAAAGGTGGGAGGGAGAGAGAAAGAAAGGAAGAAAGGGTGGTGAAAAGAGAAAAGGGGGGAAGGGAGAGAGAGAAGGAGGAAGAGGGGAAGAGGAGAGAAGGGAAGGGGAGGGGGAGGGGAAGAGGAGGAAGAAAGAAAGGAGTGTAGAGAGACAGAGAGAGAGACAGAGAGACAGAGGCAGAGAGACAGAGGCAGTGAGAGAGAGAGAGAGAGAGAGAGAAAGAGAGAGACAGAGACAGAGAGAGAGACAGAGAAAGAGAGAGAGAAACAGAGAGACAGAGAGAGAGACAGAGAAAGAGAGAGAGAAACAGAGAGAGAGACAGAGAGACAGAGAAACAGAGAGAGAGAGAGAGAAACAGAGAGAGAGACAGAGAGAGAGACAGAGAAAGAGAGAGAGAGAAACAGAGAGAGAAACAGAGAGAGAGAGAGAAACAGAGAGACAGAGAGAGACAGAGAGAGAGAGAGAGAGAGAGGAGAGAGAGAGAGAGGAGAGAGAGAGAGAGAGAGAGAGAGAGAAGAGAGAGAGAAACAGAGGGAGAGAGAAACAGAGAGAGGGAGAGAGAGATGGTGGGGGTGGGGGGTGGAAGGACAGACAGTGCTATCAGTCAAAATAAGTTCCAGTTTATTACTGTAGAACTGAGAAGCTGTCTGGAATTTATAAGGTTGAAATTCCAGTGTAGCTTCAAAGATAAGAGTCAGTTTAAGAGAACACAAATTTTTGCTTATAGACTACAAATTGGGGAAACAAGGACTGTATGTGGAAGATGCCTAATTACCTTTAGATTTCTGTTTCTTTACGTAATTGCTCCAAAGAATATTAGATGCTCATAACATTAAGGGTTGGTTACTGAGAATTAGTTTATGAGAGCTTGATATAGTGAAGAGAATTACTCTTTGGGGATTTTCTTCTATGACCATGCTTCAACAGAAGAGCAAAGACTGCTGAGCCCTAAGTCACCCAGGGCACCATCTAGTGGCAAAACAAATCAACTCCAGCCTTAGGCGTTCAGGGTCTATCTGTGCGGTCTATATTCTTTTCTGGCCATGACACAGATCCATGGAACACAAGAAATGACTCTCCCTCACCATCATTTCCATTCTTATCAAAAAAGCTAAATCACTGACTCATCCCATTGAGTCACTGACTCCTAAAACAGCCACATTTGCATCGTATCCAGTCTGTTAGTGAGGTGGTCTATCATTGATCATCCTGTCCAATGTATTGTCATGCAATACAAATTGACAGTCCAATACAACTGTCATCCCTAAATTTCTGCAGAGCTCTTCTGTCATAAGGTTCCATGAAGAGATTTAGATCCTCATTTTTCCCATTTGTATATTGGATTGATCTCATGCTTTTCTTCTTACCAGAAGTATGAGTCCATCTACAGTATTAAATCCCAGATCTTCTTACTATCTGTGCTCAGGTCACTAAACCTCCTTGGGCCTCAGTTTTCTTATCTGTAAAATGAAATGGTTGGACTAGGAGATATCTAAGGTCTTTTCCAGTTTTAAATTCTATAATCCTATCACCATGAGGTAGTCATATAGCCTTTTCTTGAATATATACAGTGCCAGGGAACTCACTGCTTCAAAGTAGCCCATTTTACTTTTAGATTGATCTTGTTGTTAGGAAATTCTTCCTTATATTGAGCTAAATTTTGCCTTTTTGCAACTTCTGTTCTTTGAGGTCAAATGATACAAATATAACTTCCTTTCCATATAATAGTCTTTTAAATATTTGAAGACAGCAATCATATATTCCCTAAATTTCCTCCTTCTTTCTAAACATACCCAGTTCCTTCAGCTTGTGTGATGTGGTTTTGAGTGCCCTCATCATTTTTGTCACCCTCCTCTGAATACACTCAATTGTGTTAATGCCCCCCTAAAATGTGGGACCCAGGAATAAACGCAGAACTCCAGATACAGACTGAACAATGCAGAGTAAAATGGAATGATCACCTTCCTCCTGAGTGTTATTCTCATCCTAAGATCATTTTAGCTTTTTAATAATAATAGCTAGCATTAAATGACATTTTTAAGATTTGCAAAGAGCTTAGGAAACATTTTCTCATTGATCTTCACACAATAACCCTGAGGTAAGTGCTATTATTATAGTTTTACGGATGAGGAAACTGAGGCAGACAGAGGTCAAAGTGATTTGTCCAGGATCACAGATGTACTAAATGTCCAAGGCTGGATTTGAACTAAAGTCTTCCTGAGTCCAAGTGCAGCACTCTCTCTAGCCACTGTGTCACCTTTTTTTTGGCTGCCAGATCAAATGATTCATATTGAATTTGTGGCCCAGCAAAATCACCAGTTATTCTTCACAAGGGTTAAAGTTTTCCTCATTCTCTACTGATGCACTTAAAATTTTGAAACCTGGTGCTGTATTTTACAATTATTCCATTTAAATTTCATTGGCTTTGGTGTCCACAGCTGCCAAACACAGCTGCATCTTACTTGAAAGAGTGAGACATAAGCACCTGCAGTTATGGATGCACGCCCGTTGGGGAAATGAGGGAGGCCAAGATCCCTCCATGTGCCCCAGCTTAGAAACCAGAAAGTGCTCTCCATTAACTCAGAGCAGCAATTTGCCTGCGAGTCGCTTTGCTTCTACTGCAGAGTCCATTTTCCTCCTGCATCTCTTATCTATTGTGCTAGTTCCCTAGTTTGCCCCACAATTCTGATTTTTATCCCCATTACTGGCTTTCCAATCCACTCTGATAATTACCTGGACTTCCTGCTTTGTGTCTGCCTTCCCTCCCTCCTCCAATCCATCCTTATTACTTGTCATCCTTATTATTTGTCAGACTAAGCTTTCTCTCACAGAAATCTGGTCTTATCTTTCCTCTGTTCAGAAGCCTTCAGTGTGGATTGTGGATGAAATAAAGCTCATATGTATTTTTCTGGTGCAGTCTAGGGTTGAAATCTCTTCCTGACTTTCAGGGATTGGTCCAATATAGGACTGTAGCTCCAGTCAAATCATCCTCCACAGTGACCCCTCTTGGTGACACCACCATTCAAGGACCTCCATAATCTGATCTTCTTGGCCTTTGGTTGTTACCGTTTCTGCTTCTTTCCATTGCTGTTCTATAAAAGACAACACCGTGTAGTGGAGAGAAAGCCAGCCTCAGAACCACAGGACCTGAGGTGAAGTACTTGCTCCGACCCATACTGACTGTGTGAGTCTGGGCAAGTTACTCATCTGGGCAATTCTCAAAGATTAGAAATTGAGGAGGTGAATTGATAGAGGAATACTTTTTATTTAGAAAATACCTCATACTAATGAAATCACAGGTCGTCCCCATCATGACCCTTCTCTCCATGAATACTATATTCCAACTTGCTATACTAATCATTGTCTGAATTCATCCTACACCCATGGAACCATCAGTTACAGCAAATGGAGAAATATTAAATGTTGTAGATGAGTTCACTTACCTTGGCAGTATACTTTCCAGGAATGTACACACATGCATTGCCAGAGCTAGCTCAGTGTTGGGGAGGCTCTGAAGGAACTACAGCACCATTGTGCTGATCTTATTGTGTATGCCTGAAAAGTCTACCAGTGACATGCTAGAGAACTGAATGGCTTCCGTTTCAATTGTATTAAGGAGATTCTGATAATCATGTGACAAGATAAGGCACTGGATACTGAGGTCCTTTCTCCAGCTGAACTGCCAAGCATTCAACTCTACTGAAGAAAGCACAACTCTGATGGGCTGGCCACATTGTTTGAATGCCAAATATATGTTTACCTAGAAGACTATTTAACAGAGAACTAGCACAAAGCAAGCACTTGCATGGAGGTCAAAAGAAGCAGTACAAGAACACTCTCAAGATCTCTCTGAAGAACTTTGGTATCAACTGTGAGACTTGAGAGGCATTGGCATAGGACTACCCAATATGGCATGCTCACATCCAAGAAGGCTCTGTGCTATACAGGCAGAATCACCATAGCACAAAGGAAATGTCATATGCGCAAATCTCGAGACATCTCCATCCCAAATGTTCAAATATATTATTTGTGCCTGACATGTGGTAGAGCATTCTGGGCTCATACTGGACTGGTCAGCCACAGTCGGACACACCTCACATTGATGCCGGCATTGTGATGTCACTGGGCTCTTCTTCAAGTATGAAGAATGAATGATAATACCTTACCTCAAGAATCTTGCTCACATCTCCCTGTGCTGATAATGAACTCTTTGCCTGTTCAATTTTGACTTAACCTTAGAAGAACTCGAATTTAAGAATGCCTGAAAAGATAAAGTTTCATCAATTGAAACAGTTCATGATTTTATACATGAGACAAAGAAAATAGAAATAACAGGACAAATTGTTTTATTTCAAAATAAAATTATGATATCTGCTTATAATTATTTCTACTTAATGTGCATTTGCAGATAGAAAAATAATAAAGTTATTCTTAAAAATGTTGTATCAGTTGACATGCCTTGTCCTTGTAGTGTTAAAGGCAAACTCACTCAGGATGTCTTCTTGAAACCTCTGATAAGAAAGGCCTTCCCCTCTGGAATTCATAGAACACTTTGCTTGATAACTCTAATTCACCTTATCACATACTATGATGACCTATATTCATATATATTTGTGCTTTTTCCCACTACCACTAGCTAGCATTTAAATAATGTTTTTGAGATTTGCAAAGTGCTCTTACATCCTCATAATCATTATCACCCTCATTTTATAGATAAGTAAACTGAGGCTGTGAGGCTGACTTATCAGGGTCACATAGCTAGTGTCTGAGGAAGGGATTTGACTTTGTTCAGTCCTTGGGTCTTCCTACCTTCCAAGTCTAATATCATCTGCTGCTCCACCTAAGCAAGAGCTATACATACTTCTCAAAGGCAGGCACTGCATTTTATCCAGACCTATCTCTCCCACAGTGTCTAGACAGTGTTCTGCATATGTTACGTGCTTAATAAATGTTTATTTTGTGAATGTCTTCGAACCAAGGCTTCATAACCAGTTGACCGGGATATTTCATGGATGGATGGATCTGAGTCTAAGTTTTGCAGAACAAATCCTTTTATTAAGGGGATTTGTTCTGTTCTTGGATTCAGTAAAAGGGCAGCACTTGAGGATCTGGAGGGCCACATGTGGCTTTGATAACGCAGATTCCTCACCCCTGGACTAGGAGTTTCCTTACAGCTCTAAAATACTGTGGTTTTTCAATCAATGAGCCGTTGTTAAGGATCTGTTATATTGAGACACTGAGGTAGGCCCTGGGCATTACAAAGGTAAATAATTCTAGGGCATTCCAAACAAGGAACACAACAGTTCAGTCTTTTCTTTGACCTCCAAAGTGTTCTGCTCATCCTTCTTCCAAAGGTCTTTTGTAGACCTTTATGCATTTCCATTATGATGACTATATCCTATGTGGAATTAAAACTGCTCTTTGGGTGATTGCAATCATTCACATTACCTTAATTCTGAGGACTCCCACAGTCACCTTCTACATATGAATCTTCAGTTATTTAGTCCTTCTTCACTGACCCTTCCTGTCTCTGTTTCTCTTTCTGTCTAATCACCTTCTCTGTCCATCTGTCTACATCTCCACATATGTACTTATCTACCTACAGATATCACCTCTCTCTCTGTCTTTCTCTATAGATATATCTATAGATATGTGTACTATCTATCCTTGCCTTATTAAGAGAACGAGTCACCTGCAGACCTTTAACCCCCATTACTGGGCAAATCAACACCTCTGATTCAGTCACCCTTACCATACCTAGCAGGCACAATGAGTTAAGGTAGATAGCAACCATCTTCCTCCTTGTTCTTAGCTTACCACTCATTCCCTCATACTGTTCTTGTCAACATCTAGGTGGTATAGAGACCACAGCACTAGATTTGGGGTCAAAAAGACCTGAGTGTTAATTCTTTTTTAGACATTTAATACTTGTGTGACCCTGGGCAAGTTGTTCAACCTCTCTCAATCTCAGTTTCCTCATCTGTAAAATGAGGGGGGGGGTAACCTCTAAGGCCCCTTTTTGTTATAATTCTATGATCATTTGACCTTAAGACATTGCCTAGCATTTGTCTATCCATTCCTGACTTCTCTGGATTTCTCCCTGTGCCTACCCAGCCTAGTGTTTCTACTAAACCCCTTCTAGAAAAATGGACTTCTGGTGCTGGTCATGGCCTGTCCTGATCATCCTAGCCTTACTGTGACATCAGACAATGTGGACAATCTATACGTCTTTGCTCAAAAGTTTATGTGAGGTCTAGGGCTGGAAATGAGGGACCAAAATTTTGGATTCATACTTTTAAGAACCATGACCTTATTTCCTTTAATGAGTCCAAGCCAAAATTGGTTTTGTAGAGGGAAAAGTGCTTAGCATGGAATCAGAGGACCTGGGTTTGAATTCCAGCCCTGTGACTGGAATTTTCTTCATTTTCTTCCTGTGTGGCCTTGGGAAAGTTACTTCACTTTTCTGTAGCTCTGTTTTCTCATTTTTAATAGTATTAATAACACACATTTAAATTTTTTAAGATTTCAAAGCATTTTGCACATTATTAGACATTTGACTTCTTACAATCCTTTGAAGAAAGTCCTGTGATTATCCCCACTTTCTAGCTGAGGAAACTAAGTCTGAGGAAACTTATGTGACTTTACAGCTACAAAGTATCTGGGGCAGGATTCAAACTCAGGTCTTCCTGACTCCAAGTACAACCCTCTACCAGCAGAATCATTTGTTCAAGCAATCTATCAATCAATAAGTACTTCTGACTATGAGCTAGGTATTTTTATAGGCATTGGGATACAAATACAAGGAATGAAACAATCCCAACTCTCAAGGAGCTCACCTTCCAAAAGGGAACAAAGAAGCCAGACTAGCTGATCTTGAAAGTTTCTTTCTACTTTGAACCTCTTAACCTATAGACCAAGTTAGTTTGCTAATCATGCAAGAGTTGTACAGTTTTCCAGCTTCTGGATGAAATTAAATGAACAGTACATTTGGAAAACAAAATTATAGTTCATTCTGGAATAACCAAATTCAATTACTTTAATGACTGAGAACACTATGCACCCAAGAGCCAAACCAGGCTCAAAAGTTGATCAATAAAAGATGCGGGAGCTTCCGCTCTATAAAAGTAACATGATTTGAAATGCAGGCATATAAGAACAAAAAAATTTGATTAACATTTCTTTGTCTGGCATTCAAGGCCTAATTTTTCATTAATTCTCACATGAGTTATTGGGAAAAGTTCACCATAGTAGCTTTAGGATGTAACTAGGGTAGGGGCAGAGGAGGGCAGGCCATTCGTGTGCATGCCAGGAAATCAATTGCACCAAAAAGGGATGGTAGAAATCGTTGCTTTTCTCAGGAATTCAAGGGGAAAATAAGAGGCTTATGATGATGGGATCTGGTGGTTGGAAAGGAGAGAGGAAAATGAGTTGGAAGGCAGAAATAAGCTTTCCTTAGCTAAATCAGTGTTGCTGATCTTGGCATTTGGGGCTTTCCCAGAAGATGAAATATTTTTTCCCCCTTAAATTCACATATGCTGCCCAGAAGACTTTGGACTGCCTGGAATTTTTATTAAGAATTCCAGATATGGCCATAATAAATTTCAGATGCTGCAGCTTTCGCTCACTAATCTTGTTGCCATCTCAGAATTAATGTAGTAAGGACTAAACTTCTCCAGTTTCTCTCAGAATTTCCTTCTCTATCCAGCTCAGTCACTATGGAGAGCCTTAATATCATCTTGGCCAGCCAGAGTTATCTTGAATTTGACTTTCACCGTACTTAGAAGTTCTCTCCAAACTCCCTTTCCCTGAATTTCCTTTTATTCTCACACCATGGCCAAAACTCTGGTTCACATAATGGTCATCTTAAACCTGAATGACCCAAAGTATCACTTCACTGGATTGCTCTACCTCTGTTCTTTCTTCTTTTTTATCTATTCAAAATGTTCCTGCAAAAGTGATTCTCCTTGCTGGTCTCCTAAGCAGAGCATGCCCCTGGTCACAGATCCCTATTGGTCACATGAAGCCATACTATTTTCAGAGGTCTCTTTTAACATTATTCCCTATTATATTACACCTTTTGTCTTGAATAGTACCCCATATTGAAGAGCTGGTTTGATCAATGATTCACAGGAAGAAGGAGGCGTCTGTTCGGTCTCTCATCGTCTCTCACCTGGACTATTTCAATAGTCTACTGGGCTCCCTGCCTTCAGTCTCACCTCTTTCCAATTCATGTTCGATATAGCTGCCAAATTGATATTCCAAAAGTACGTGTGACCATGTCATTCGCCTGGATTCTTATTTATTGTAGGATAAGATACATGGTTCTCCCTGGCATTTGAATTCCTTAATAATATGCCTCCAGTCTATCTTCCAAAACTTATTATATAACTGTCCTCTTAACACTGTATAGTCTCGCCATATTAGCCTACTTGTTGCAGCATATTGAACTCCACCCTCATACTTGGTTCTTAGAATGCTTGGTTTCCTTCAAGTCTGAGTTCAAGTGCCAGCTTCTGTACAGCACTCATCCTGATTCCATCCAGTTATTTATATCTCCCTCATCTTGAAATTTATATTTGGCTCATATATTTTGTAGGGGTATTGAGGTGGTGCAGCAGATAGAGCATCAGCCCTGGAGTCAAGAGGATCTGAGTTCAAATCGGTATCGGATACTTACCACCTGTGTGATCCTGAGCAAGTCACTTAACCCTGTTTGCCATAGTTGCCTCATCTGTAAAATGAACTGGAAAAGGAAATGACAAGCCACTCCAAGATCTCTGCCAAGAAAACTCCAAATAGGGTCACAAAGAGTTGGAATGAACAAAATAATGTGTTTATGTTCTTGGGTGTATATGAATAAGAGACAGCATGGTGGTAGTGGGGAGTGGATGATAGATAAGCCTTGAACTCAAGATGAATTAGGTTAGCTTGGCATATACCAAGTACATAAGTATTTGTTGACTGACTGAGTGGGTTCAAGTGCTGCCTTGACACATATTGACAAGGTGACCTTTAATGCTTGAGTGTTCTTGGCAACTCTCTAAGACCCTAAGTTGAAGATCTGTCTTAATAGAGAGTTGGAAGTTCTCTCCAGAGAAGAAATCAGAAACCCAGATCATCCTCCCATCCAAAAAAATGATTTATCTGTAAAAAAGTTGTTTCCCCCAACAAAATACAAATTCTTTCGAGGACTTTTGTGTGTTTTGTTTTTGTCTTTCTGTTTTTGGTGTCCAGCACAGTGCCTTGGCACATAGCAGGTATTTACTAAGTGATGGTTGAATGAATTAATCAAGAACGATAGCAGGTATTTAATGAGTTATGTGAATAAGTGAATGAATGAATGAAGAATGAAGAATGATGTAGAAAAGACACTGGGCTAGAAATCAGGTGAACTAAATTCTTGCCTAAGCTCCCTCACCAGACTTTGAACAAATCCTTCAACATCTCAAGGCCTAAGTTTCTTCATGTGTAAAATAAAGGAATTGACTAATAATCTATAAGGTCTCTTACAACCTTAAGTCCTCCCAACAGGATGAAGACATTGCCAAGCAAGCTAAATGGGGGTAGGGGAGTGGGAAAATAGGATTGTGAACCAAGTCTCAGAGGCATACCAGGTACAGGTTCCAGGATGGTGTGAGAGAAATAGTTTATGGCCTTGCTGTAAAATAAATGATCCAAACAGCTGGTATAAATCAGAGGGTTCAGAGGCTTCAGGACCAAACCTTCAGATGCTTTTGAAATGGGCCTCCAAGTGGCTACTCATCCAAAGTTTCAGTGTTCTGCAAAAATGCAAATTCTGAATTTCATATGACAATAAGGAAAGTGGCCAGTTTTTTTCAAGGCCTGCGAAGTATAAGTATAGGCTGAGAAGGGGTGACCATGATTTCTCATAGTGTTTCAATAGGGAAAAAAATAGGAGAGTGTTGCCCAGTGGAGATGGGGGAGGGGAGAGGGATACCCCTCCAACCCCCTAAGACTATGATTTCCTCAAGGTCAAGTATAAATGGATTTGAAATAAGCCCCTTCTTGTCTTCCTTTGGCCCAGTCTGGCCCCTGTGTTCCCTTGGGCCCCATCCAGAACTGCAATCGTTGCTGTTAAGAATGGGGATCAGACGACAGATGGTCAGAGGCAGCAGAGAAATAGGAGGAAGGGGGAGCGGTGGGGTGCGGTGAGGGCAGGTGCATGAAGTGCTAAATCAATGTGGAATATGAAGTTGCTTTTTGAATAGACTCAGCATCCCATCAAGCTGGAGGCAGGCTTCGGAGCTCAAAGGGTGATATAACAATAACTGAATTCTCCCCCAACCAGATTGGAATTCTCCAGCCTAGGCCATGTGCCAGCTGGGCGAGAGCTTTGAAAAGACACAGACATTCCTTATTGTGCTCCATGTCTCTTTGTATATGTGCATGTGTGTCTTACTAAGACTCTAGCTTTGAAAATAGTCACAGGTCTAACAAACATAGCACCCACTTCAGAGGCTTTGGATTGGCAAGTAAACAGACTCCCAGATGGTGAATGCAATTTTGCCTTGAGCACTTATTTCATTTTCATAAACCTTTGGGCTCCAGAAGACTTAAAGGATGTGGAAAATTCCTGACAGTCACATATAGAATCATAGAGCAAGAGAATGTTGAAGCTGGAAGCCATCTTCAAGCTCTTCTAGTTCAGTGCTGTCCTTGTCTAGGGGAGGAAAGTTGAGAATTTGTGAACTAGAATGGATTGTCCACAGCTGTCTAGCTAGAGAATGGTAGAATCAAGCAGTAGAGTCAAGACTCAAGCCCAGGCCTTCTGCTGCATAGTGACAGTGCTCTTTGAGAGAGGTTGAGGCATCTCTTAGTTGTGCAGCATGTTTTTCCTTCTTTTCTAAGACAACCCAATTAAATTACGTGAACAGGCAAATGAAGCTAAAATAGAGTCCATGGATGGCCTCTGGAACAAATTTCAAAGGGTATATAAATTTACATGGGAAAAAAATTACATCTTTATTTCAATCAATTTGGTTTCCTTTGCAATCCTAGATATTTTATTTTATGCATTTAAAATAATTATTCTGTGAAAGGGTCCATAGGCTTCACCAGACTGCAAATGGTTCCACAACCCAAAAAAGTTAAAAATGCTTGCTCCCTATGGTTTGGCTTCTCTTATAACCTTAGACAAAAACCTTAGACAAAAAATGATTCACATCTTGGGGATGGCTTCCTTGCCTTTCAATGTGGCAGGACTCTGATATATATAGCTCCCATCGTACTGTTTCATTTGCTCATTCAATAAACATATATTAAGCACCTATTTTGTACAAGGCACTGGGTTGGGAGCTGGGGACACAAAACAAATATGCCACAAATTCTGCTCTCAAGGAGTTTGCAAACAAATAGGAAATATACAAATCAATTCTCCTTGCCTCAGCCTTCTCTTCTGTAAAATGAGATGGTTTGACTAAATGATCTCTGAGGTCCATTTTTGCTCTGTGGTATGATTCGAGGATCCTTTGACCAAAGACTTGCATCCTCTGGATATACGGGAGAAGGTACAAGGTAAGTACAAAGGAGAGGTCCCAGCAAAGTTTTCTGGAAAGTTTGAAGAAAAACCACTTTCACATGGGGGAAAAAGTTAGGACAGGCTTCAGTTACATAATATGGGAATTTTTATGACATAATAACAAAACATTTTTCTGGCTTATGTCTTTCTGTAGCATATTCAAGTTCGTGTTGTGATATGTGATGCTCAACTTCTATCACCCCAGGTTTAGCAAAAAAACCTAAAAAGTAAAAATTCAGTGTATATTGAGTTAATAGTAAAATAAAGCAATGATAATAGAATAAAGTAACAAAAAAGAAATATAATAAAAACTGGAGTAATGGTAAAAAGAAAAAAGCAACAATTACTCACAGCAATATTTTCAAAATATGTGGGTTTCTTCTCTTTCATTTAAAAAAAATCTGAAGATGCCCCCCACAACTCAGAGAGCATTTCCATATGCAAGGATTATAACAAAAAGGACTGTATGTGAAACTGTGAATCTCCATTTTGTGAAACTTTTTTTTAAGTATATAATACATTCCACAGATTATTTTCAAAACAGATTTTTTGGCTTCTCTCTCCTTCCTTCTGAACTTCCTTTTGTTCTTTTCTATGCATTAAAAAAGGTTTTAATGACCCTCTTTTCTTAACATGACTATTGTGTGATCCCAATTATGATTCCTGGTGCTTGAACATTTTCCCCAGATGCCTGAAATACTTTTTATCTGATATGAAAGCTCTGGATTTTAGTTATTAACATTCGTAGAGCTTTTCCTTTTTCTTTTCTTCAGGGGTTGATCAATGGATTCTTTCTATCTTCACTTTGTCCTTTGGTTGCAATAGATCTGAACAGTATTCATAACCTCATGAAATATAGTATCTAGGTTTTTTTTAAGCATCGTTTTTCAGGGATTTTAATGATTCTTAGATTGTCTCTTCTTGACCTATTTCCCAGGTTAGTTATGACCCTGGACAATTGACTGTCTGCCTCATTTTCTGATGAGGATAATAAAATGGGGATAACAATAGCACCTGCCTCCTAGGGTTGTTTTGATGATAGGATGACGGGATATTTACAAGTGCTTTGCCAACCTTAAAACTATATTAATCCTAGCTATGGTTATTATTTTTCATTTGTTTCAGTTATGTCCAACTCTTTGTGATCCCATTTGGGGTTTTCTTAGCAAAGATACTCGAGAAGTTTTCCATGTCCTTCTCCAACTTATTTGACAGATGAGGAAACTGAGGTAAACAGCATTAAGTGACTAGCCTAGGGTCATACAACTAGTAAGTATCTGAGACCAGACTTGAACTCAGGAAGATGTCTTACTGACTTTAAACCTGGCGTTCTCTCCACTGTACCACCCAGCTGCCCCATTGTTATTATTGTATCAGATTTCTTTTGTTTTCCCCCCATCTTTTTGATACATTCCACTATTTCTTACTGTCTTACAGAATCATTGATTTCTGTTTGCCTTATTCTAGTTTCAGTGAATCCCATGGAAGGTTTATCACTTTCTGTTCTAAGCTCCTTATTCTCATTGTGTTTCTTTTCTCCAGAGCTTTTTGTTTCATTTTTAATCTCTTCCTTTGTTCCTAAGCAGTAGTCCTCTAGTCCTTGTGGGAAAACCATTTTTTCCCCCATTAAATCTGTGTTTTCAATTGTTTGGCTTCTTGGTTTGCAATAATTTTTAATGCTGACTGTGGTCTTTTTTGATTTCCTCCTCTTTCTAACTTTAGTGGCTTAACTGGGGATTTGTGCCAGAGTCAGCCTCTGCCTCCTGCTTTTCTTTTGGGTAGGTAGTTGGTTCGCTTGGTCTCTCCCTGGGATTCTTGCTCTGACTTTCACTTCCTAGGATTAAGTATCCTTCTATCTTTGAGGTGAGGCGTAGAGTGCAGCATCTTCAGGCTCCTTTTTGGCATCTCAGGACAGACTACACTAGGGGCGTTGGAGTCCCTGGATACCTAGATGGTCCCATTCTGAACACTGCCATATCTTGTCACCTCCTACCACTCCTAGTGGTTTCTAAGGTACCCATTGTGAGTTCTGACAACTCTGGGAATTTTTTTGGAGGAGAGTCCTTCACCTTTGCTTCTTCTGAATACAGAGCCTAGCAAATGAGTCTATGGCTTGTCTCTGATTACACTGGGAGGTTACTGATCATGCTGGTTCAAACTGTGCTGACAGCTCCTTTTCCTATTGCCCATGCATGATTTGTGCTGTAGTTCTGGGGAGAAAGAAGTCACTGTAGTTTATCTCTGAATTTTTAAAAGAATTATTTGGTACAATCCTTTTTGTTATAATCCTTGCATATGGAAATACTCTGAATTGTGGGGGGCATCTTAGTTCAGATTTTTTTTTAAATGAAAGAGAAGAAACCCACATATTTTGAAAATATTGCTGTGAGTATTTGGTTTGGTACCCATTTCAGAGTGGCTATAATTCTTGTTGCTGCTGCTGTTCTGCAATGGGTATGTCAGAATTGGATAGTCAGCCTCTGTTTAGTCAGCTACCTTGGCCAGAGGACTGGGTTCTTTCTCTGAAGGATAAAAAACAATCACTTTTTTCTGAAATAATATCAGGGCTTGATGAATTCTTACCAAAGAAGAGCTATCCTTGAAATCAGCCAGTCAATAAACACTTTTTTAAATGCTACATGCTAGGCACTGGTGAAGCTAATCAACTGATGGCTTGGTTTTATTTACACATTTTTTAAGGAACCATAATGTTTTAGATCCAAAAGGGGTCTCAGAGATCATGTTTGTCAATGAAAAACTGCGACTGACTTGCCTGCAGTACCACTACTAATAGAGGGGCAGAGCTGGGATGAGGGCTCCAATCTCTTGATCAGCAATCCATTATGCTTTCTTCTATGCCATGCCTGATTCAATTTGTGACCCTTAGTTTGTTTCACTTTCTGACCCTAACTACACATTGCCTTTCCTACTCAGAAGATTATTAGCTCTTTGAGGACAAGGCTTCTTATTTTCCTCTTTGTATTCCCAGCGTTTAGCACTTTACTGGCCATAAATTAGGCACTCCATAAACATGAACTGAATTTCTCCTTAGATAGATACAATATAGCACCAAGCTCAGAGTGAATATTTGACTTTGAGTTCCAGCCCTAGCACCATCTGCGGTTCTTTGTCTATAAAATCTGGATAACACTATCTTCCTTACTTGCTTCAGAGGAGTGTTGTGAGGGGCAAATGAGATAATTTACATTAGATGCTTTGTAATTATGATTTTGTATAAATATAAACTACTTATATTAGCTTTCTTCCTTTTTAGTTAAATAGAATGCAGCTCTGTGATTTTATGGCTTCAACATGTCTACTCTGCTGTAATGTGACTAAATTATTACCAAACTGATCTCTTTGTATTTCAGCCCTTTCTTTGATTTGCATAATTATCTTTATTTCTAGGTAGTGTGCAGTTTTCCTTTTTCTTACCACAGAAGAGTCACTATCATAGCTCAATCACAATTGCCAGAATCTTTTCTTTAACAAAGCACTTGAGACTTTATTAGAAATGTAGCACCTTCTCTGTGGCTTCTCTCTCAAACTCTCAAGACTTGTCCTACAGAGTGGCTGCTGGGCCATCAATAGTTGTCCTGATCTATATCTGGCCACTGGACCCAGATGGCTCTGGGGGAGAAATGTGATTGGTCACTTTGCCCAGTCCTCCCTCGCTTAAATCTAATTTACTTGCAAGTCAAGGCATCATCTTCCTGATGTCATGGTCCTCTTTGAGAATGAAGGACAAACCACACATGGAGTGGCTAATTTTCTTTTCCCCTCAGGGTTTTGTGGGTATCCCTAAAGGACTTGTGTTCCTACTCCTGTAGTTCCTGAGCCCCCATCAGTGTTTTCCCCATTATCAATTAACAATTAAATATCATTAACTTTTACAAATATGACTGACTGCAAAAGTACAGTGAGAGTAGTTGATATAAAACAATCCTTCCAAAATACAGTGTATGCATCTTGTACACACAAAGTCCCTAGGAAGAGTGAGCTTAAAGTTGGAGAAAAAATTGTTTAGGTATACAGCAAAAAGATATGTTAAGAATCCTGGCAGAAGTGGAGCCAAGATGGCAGAGCAGAAGCAGGAACCTGCCTGAACTCTCCCCCCAAAGCCCTTAAAATAGCTGTAAAAATTACTCTAAATGAATTCTAGAGCAACAGAATTCACAAAATGACAGTGAAACAGAGAAGAGGAGAGGAGAGGAGGGGAGAGGAGGGGAGAGGCGGGGAAGGGAGGCGAGGGGAGAGGAGGGGAGGAGACGAGAGGGGAGGGGAGGGGAGTGGCTAGTAATTCTGTAGTAAATTGCTCAGCACTTTTTTGCTAGGCTTGTCTACAGAAGATATACAATCGTTCCCCAAGCCAGATATTCAAAACCTTTCCACTTTCATGGAAACTGCCTTTGTTCATAATCTATATGAACCCAGAATCACGTCTATGCCACAATGAGACATCGGAAAATGATTTTAGTGGGAACATCAAAAGGGTAATAGAGATATAAGAAGCCAAAAAAATTTTTTAAAAAAGGAGCACAAACTATCAATATCCACTCAAAACAAAAAGTTCAAAATCATTAACAATCAGAGAAATTTAAATTCAAATAACTCTGAGGTATCACTTCATACTCATAAAACTATCAAAAATGGAAAAACTACTTTTTGGAGAGGATGTAGGAAGCCTGGCAGGTTAATTCATGACTGGCTGAATTGTTAATAAGTTTAATCATTTTGGAAAACAATTGGAATTATGCAAGAAGAGTTTCTAAAATGTTCTCTCCCTTTGACCCAGAGATTCCACTACTGGAAATATATCACAAGGATGTTATTGATAGCACGAAAAAAAACCATTCGCACAAAAATGTTCCTAGCAACATTATCTGTGATAGTAAAAAGCTAAGACTATACTCCATGATTAGGGAATGGTTGAACAAATTATGGCATGTGTATACATACATACATACATACATATACATGTGTATGTGCATGTATGCATATATATTACATATTATGTATATTTCTTTATCTCTATTTCTTTATCACACATATAACATGTGAAAGACAGTATAGTGATGTAGAGAGCAAGTCCTGTATTTGCTACATACTGTCTATGTAACTCTGGGTAAATCACTGAAATTCTGAGGTCACTCTAAGACTATAAACTGTACTGAAAATATCAACCTTCATTGGTAGAGGAATTTTTCTTATTTTGCTTCTGATACCAATCTGAATCATAAGACCTATCTCTAACTCTATACTGCATATCAATGTGGAAGGACAGGGAAAAAAGCATTTATGAAACACCTACTATATGCTAAGCATAAATACCATCTCATTTGATCCTCAGAACAACCCTGGGAGATAGGTTCTAATAATCTCCATTCCACAGCAGAGGAGGCTGAAGTAGCAGAGGGTAAGTGACTTGGTCAGGGTCACACAGCCAGCAAGTTTCTGAGGTCATATTTGAACTCGGATTTTCCTGACTCCAGGCTCAGTGCTGTATCTACTGCACTACTTAGCTGCTTCTGTGTGTGTGTGTGTGTGTGTGTGTGTGTGTGTGTAATATTACAGCAACACCATAAAGAATGGCAAATAAGAAGAAACTTGTAGGAATCGAAAAATTCTCATGAAATAATTCAAAATAAAGAGCGCAGAGCCAAAATAGCATATATAGTAACTCAACAACATAAATAAAATCAACATTGAGAAGCAGAAAATATCCCCACCTCTAGTCAGTTATAATGGTCATCTTGAATACCATTCAAAGTAAGAGGACACTTACCTCCATTCTATTGACAAACTGTTTTGGGGGGAATGTACTTTGTAGGATACTCTTTGGATTTTGTCAGTTTATTGAGTTTTCTAAAAAGTAAAATACATCAACTAATTTTTTAAAATTAAGGACATTGATTTGTGAAGATATTAGTAGCAAAGAAATTGAACTATTACCAAATTCTAATTTCTAAATCAATTTTCATCAGTATCTATCCTTTCCCCATTATTGTAATAATTGTAATCATGACTGATACTTCTGTACCTCTTTATGGTTTTTCATATAGATTTCATAAACAACTTCGTATTTCCCCTCCCATTTTACTTTAGAAAAATAATCTGATTTGCATATAATGAGGAGCTGACCAACAGAAACCCTAGTCTGAGGGAATGTACAATAAACTCTGCTTGCTTCTAACTCAAATCAGGGTATGGTCAACTTGCTTCTGGAATTAGGTGATGAGACAGATTGAAGTGGTTCTGCATCTTTGTTCAGAGGATGTACAAGCATTCTGTGTCTGTTTCCTATCTGCTTAGGAAGAGGTCAAATAAAACCTTTTGAAAGACTGCTAAACCAGAATTGTGCATGTAATATATTCCTAATCAGCCACATCAATCTCCCTCTCTCAGAGGCTATGGAGAGAAGTACAGAGAGACCTTAGGCCCCTATCTCTCTACCTGGACCTACACATGACCTTGAACACATAGTACCTGTTTCTTTTCCTTATTGTGTTTGTACCATCTCCTCTTAGGTGAATGAGTATGGAAGATGGAATGAATGAGGCTATGACCTTAGAAAGGTTGGAAGATCACCAAAGTCCAGGCAACTGGAATTCATAATAGAGTTTTCTAGCAGGTGTTCTTAGCTAGCCTAAGCCTGAGGAAGTAACCTACTTAATCCAGTCCCCCAAGGGATAGACCAGACTGGGATAGACATTGTATCTGATCAGCAAGAGTGACTCTGGCCAACAGTTACACTGCATCAATGGGTTAAATGTTATTAGGACAGTAATTATTGACCAATGATACTGGGAAGAATTATTTGGGATGAAGGCTTAAGCCAATATCAGTAAAGAAAAGTTCACAACCCTTTAGGACATTGCCAGAAACCTAAAGGGGAGGTATAGACAGGCGTGATGTGCTGGCATATTTGTGGCTTGGAAAAGTAAGCTCAGAGTCTTGCTATGTGTATTTTAAGTAAAAATAAATTATTCCAGGTACAATGTATTTTAGAAAAGTGAATCATGAAATTACTTAAGGTTTAGGATTTTGTTCTTCAAGGAGGCAGTCAATTTAAGAATAGAACGTACTGAAGAAAGTATTCTAAATAGAAAAGCATTTCAGTGGCTGGGTAATTATGAGTTATGTGGTTTTCTAGGAAGTACCTAAAATACATAACAAATGTCTCTTCTATATACTGCTTCCTCCCTTGGAAAAAATATTCTTGGCCTTTTTTATCCCCCAAAATGGACCTAATTCCAAGGTTTCTCCCTTTCTTGACTAGCTTGCCATTTTGTATTTGTATTTGTAGTTCAGATACATGAACACAACATGCATGCACTTATTCACACACCAGGCTAAGCCAAAACAAAGACAATATCGTTTCTGTGCCTCTTGGATGTCCCCTCTCCTTCCTCCATCCCCTCACAAAAGATTCAAATGCTCTTGTGAATATCATCTTTGACTTAGTGAATTTCACAGCCTCTTATTGATGAAATTCTTCTAGGATCTGGCAAGATAATTCACCTTTCTTCTCACCTCTCCTACTTTGATAAAATGGTGAGAAAGTCCTCCTTTGCGAGGTCTTGGGAGACTCTCAAGGCTGTGAAATAGTGGGTTCTCTCTCTCCTTTCTCTGTAGAAAGGTAACCTATCATTTGGAGTGAGAGCCAGTTCATAGTGAAGGGAACTCAACACTTGTCTGAGTTGAGACATGAGCATCCCCTGCTTTATTTTCCAGTACTGAATCCAAAATTCCAAAGTAGGGGAACTTTATCTTAGCTGCTTTTACATCCTCTTTTCAATGGATGTTTTCCCTGATTTTTGGCATCTTTGTTTTCTTTGCCCTACAACAGTTGTTCCCTAGGGGCCAGACCCAAGACTTCCCTCCCCAGGCCCCTTGCTTCAGATTTCTTCAATTTCCTGCCAGCTTGTCATCTCCCCTAACCCTCACCCCCAATCAAATTTGCTTGCCCTTCATCTCATTGCTTCTGGGAATGCCAAGACCAAAGAGGAGGGAGTGTTGGTGCATGATCTTTTGTTTACAGATGATTGTGCACTCAATGTAGTCACTGAAGCTGAGATGCAACAAAGTATGGATCAATTCCCTGCTGCCTGTGCTCATTTTGGCCTAATAATTAACACTAAAAAAACACAGGTGCTCCATCAGCCATCACCACACCATCCATACATGGAACCATCAGTTACAACAAATGGAGAAGTTTTGAATGCTGTGAATAAGTTCACTTAGGTTGGTAGTGTACTTTTCAGGGATGTCCACATTGACAATGAGGTTGCATTGCCAGCGCTAGCTCAGTTTGGGGGGCTATGAAGAAAAGTTCGGGAAAGAAGAAGTATTAGACTGACTACCAAACTGAAAGTCTACAGAGCTATTGTGCTGACCTCATTGTCGTATGCTTGTGAAACCTGGACAGTCTACCAGCGTCATGCCAGGGAACCAAAGCAATTCCATTTGAATTGTTTTAGGAAGATTCTGAAGATCATCTGGCAGGATAAGATACCAGATACGGAGGTCTTTTTTTCAACTCTGCCAAGCATTCAGAGAGCACAACTCTAATCAGATGGTCATATTGTGGAAATGCCAAATGTATGTTTGTCAAAAAGACTATTTTATGGAGAACTCATACAGGACAAGGGTTCACATGGTGATCAGAAGAGATGATAGAAGGACACTCTCAAGGTCTCTGTTAAGAACTCTGGAATTGATTGTGTGACATGGGAGACACTGGCGCAGGACTGCCCAGCATGGCATGACCTTATCAGAAAAGGTACTGTGCTCTATGAGCAAAGCAGAGTTGAAGTAGCTCAAAAGAAATGCAAGATGGGCAAATTTAGAGAATCCACCCTAAACATTCACATGCGTTATTTTGCACCTGACGAGTACTCCAAGCTCATAATGGTCTAATCAGTTGGACAAACTGTAACCTGACTCTGTCACAATGATGTCATTTTGGTCCTCTTTGAGAACGAAGGATAACAACCAACCAATCTGGGAATGCTAGAGAACTAGGCTACTTCAGGCATAACCTGTCTGCATGGGTTTGCCAACACACTGGGGTTTCATAATATCATTGTCCTGCTCCTCTTCCTCCTCATCATCACTGCTAACATTCATAGAGTGCTTCAAGTTTTTCAAAGTGCATTATATATTTCATTAGGTCCTCACCACATTTCTTTCAGGTAGGTGTTATTGTAATTTCCATTTCACAGATGTGGAAACTCAACTTGTGAGAAGTTAAATATCTTGACCAGGATTACAAATTTAGTAGCAAATTTCTGAGGCAGGATTCAAATTCAGTTCTTCCTAATTTCAAATTCCAACCTCCTTCCACTGTGTCATACAACTGCCTTTCAGGATGACTGGAGGTGGCCCAGGATGCCATGTGAGACCTTGGCCATCCCTTGAGTAACTACTTAAAGAGGCCTAATCATTGAATGGGTGTATCTCACTCAAAGTGAGAATGTGATAAGACCTTAGCCTGAAGGGGTACCCTTGCATAGCTCTCCCTCACTCAAATCAAAGTCAACTGCAAGTCATGTCATCATCTTGATGTCATGGTCCTCTTTGAGAATGAAGACCAATACAACAGCTGTCTTTAATTATGAACTTACCAGTACATTATAATCAACTCCCAATGTAAAGTCATGAAATCCCATTGTAACATTGGTTCTGCAGAGCTAATATTCCTCCATGTTATTTCTCTAAATTCCTAATTTTTGCTGTTCCAATTAAAGAAATTAGGTGTGTTATGCCTATGTTAGCACTGCTAAGAAGATGTGTTACTCTTCCCAGGGAGCATATTTGCATTTTAACAGATTTCTTCTAGAGGCAATGGCTCAATTCCTCAGTGACCAATGGTGGAAGCTTCAAGTGCATTGGCAGATTAGTGGGGGAGATAAGTGATGTAGGCAGGTATTTGGCATCCTTTTAAGTCCAACTTCCCCTGGAAGAGTTTTGCTTCCTATCACACCTCCATGAAGGGACATGCCCTACCCTAAAGGCAAGTTTTGCAGACTCTTGATATATATATTCCTTTTTTCCCTTTCTTCCTCCACATCTGCTTCTGTTGAAGTATCTCCCTTCTTTCAGGGTTCAAGGCTTGATCCTTTATTAGAGGAGGCCTTTCAGGAAAATTTCCTTACCACTAACACCCCTCTTCTACTATCTCTTTCATCCTTTGTTTCAAAACTATTGGTGTCCACATTGTTATTGCTCAGTCGTGTCCAGTTCTTTGTGACCCCATTTGTGATTTTCTTGGCAAAGATATTGGAATGCTTTGCCATTTCCTTCTCCAGTTCATTTTACATATGAGGAAACTGAGGCAAACAGCATTAAGTGACTTGTCCAAGGCCACAGCTAGGAGGTCAGATGTGAACTCAGGTTTTCCTGATTTCAGACTTGGCACTCTATTCACTGCACCATCTATCTGCCCTTGGAACACAGGCGACCAAAAATTTAGAGCTGAGAAAAAAAAAATCCCAGAGAGGTCATCTAATCCAACCTCTTCATTTTACATAAGAGGAAACCAAGACCCAGAATAGCAGAGTGTCTTGTCCAGGATCACACATATTTAACCTCATTAGAATCTAAATATCTTAAGAGTAGGGTCACCCCCATCTTTGTATCCTTGCACCCTTCGTATCCTCAGATATAGTAGGTGCTTAACAAATGTCAAACTTAATCCAAATGAAGACAGACACTGAATTTTCTGAGGAGACAAAAGTCTGTGACAACACAGAAGATTGTATTATTCCACTGGAGAAATTCTCTGAATGCCCATATTTCTTCCTTTTAAGGAAATTTACCAGGACCTTAAACAGTTAAAATTCCGCACTCTCTCATTCCAGTGATTACATTAAGCCTTTAATGGAGGAATGGAGAAGTTAGCTCATTTGACAATCTAGAGTAGGTTTTACTTCACAGAACTTTCATAGAACAAAGCTTTTCCTTCTGTCTCATTCATACCGTGGCTGCCTCCATCATCTTGCAGGCTCCATCATCTTGCAGGCTCGCAAGTAGGGAATGGGGATGCTTGAGGACTCTGCAGCACATCTTGGGTTAGAAATACCAGTCTTCAAAATTCTCAGCTTGCTCTCAATCACACTTCTACATTAGCCCTAGGAGACCTTCTTTTATCTTCCCCCTGGCTCTTCTGTATTGAAAGGCCTTAGGATTCTTATCAGAACTTTCACTTGTATTTTACTAGACCCCAAGTATGGCTTCACCATTTCTGCTTTCCTTCAATATTTTGAATAATTCATCTTTCTTCCCCTTAAAAAATTATTGATGTCTTTTTTTCACATCACAGTGATCACTTAATATGCCATCCATGAAACCCCACCAAAGAAAAGCAGTTAGGCAAAACCAATGGGTACAATGTCAGGTGTGACCATGTATGCAATATTCCACACCCAGAGTCCCCCACTTCTTTGCTAAAAAGAAGCAAATGTGAATTCATATGTCTTCTGTGAGTTTGCCCATACACTTCAATGTTTATGCCACACTGCTTTCAAATAATAGATGTGTTTCTTAATAACAGATCATAATCTAATTTACAAATGTACTAGAAACTCAGAGGTCAAATGACCCTTCTTTAGGTAGGCTTCCTGATTGCTCTATCCTTATTTGGGTGTTTCTGTTTAGAAGGTGTAAACCCAAAGTCATGATCCCCTTGTGCTGAAGTGCTAAAGCTGCACAGGAAATGAGCAAATGAGTTTCTTAAAAATTTTTTTGATGCTTCCGGTTGTTAAATCATCTTTAATACTGAATATTATCCCAGTTCCACCTACCCAGTGAGCCGCACCTCAACAGAGACTAAAAAGTAGAGAGAATCCGTTCAGCAAAATCAACCAACACTTCAATCGCTTCTGACAATATATACAATATTCCACACTCATAGTCCCCCATTTCTGTTAAAGCCAGTAGAGGGTATGGAGATAGATTTTTTGTATCTCTTTTTGGGGCCAAGTTTGGCCATTATAGCTAAACAGTGCTCGGTTTCACTTTCCAGATCACTTTGATGAGCAGTGGATAGAGTGCCTGGAATCAGGAAGACCCAAGTTTGAATCTGACCTGAGACACTAGCTGTGTGACCTTGGGCGAGTCACTTAACCCTGTTTGCCTCAGTTTCCTCATCTGTAAAATGAGCTGGAGAAGGAAATGCAAACCACTCCAGTATCTTTGCCAAGAAAACCGAAATGGGGTCACAAAGAGTCAGATCTGACCAAAATGACTGAACAGCATTCTACCAGAGAGAAATACTATTTTAGTTCTCCTGGTTCTAGATACTTTTGTCAAGACACCTGGGTCATTCGTCTTCCTGGCCCAGGGTCTTTTTGTCTTGGTTGCTGAAGAAATATTTATTCTTTTTCTGTTTTCATCCAGTTTACATCCCATCCAGAATAAGCCATCCTACTGAGCCCTAATAGCTCCTCAGGAAATAGTTTCACTCCCCTGTTTCTACTCATGACCCAGGAAGTGCCCCACATCCTTGCCCGAGCTCCTCTGGCTCTCCTGTAGTCAAGGCATAGTGGATAGCATTGGAGTTAGAATCAGGAAGACCTGGTTCAAACCCCACCCACACTAGTGATAGGACATTGAGCAAGTCATACACTCTCTGGCCTTCAGTTACCTTATCTGTAAAATTGAGAGGGCTGTCTTCAATAATACGTGAGGTCCCTCTTAGCGCTAGATCTAGGGTCCTTTGATCTACTCCTAGCCTCTCTTCTCTCTCGTCAATTCCAGGCTGTGTATATAACTCCCTAAAGGCCATCTCTCCTAGGATCTTACTATTAGTACAAATCAATTCAACCAAGACCAAAAATTCATTATTTTCCCTCCCAGATCTTGTCTCTTCCTATTTTCCCTTTACATATTTGGGACCACCATTCTCCTTTTCACTCAGAAGTGAAATTTTAACTCATCCTCAGTATTCTGTCAGCCGCTAAGACCTATTGATATTTCTTTTTGAAAAGTTTTTTTTTTTAACAAAGAAATACTTCAAATATATAAACATACTCCCCAACATGTGGGGCATAATCTGCACTCCACCCCATCTGTACTACCTTAACTATGGGGTGGGGAGGGGAGGGGAGAATAGGGAAAGGAAAGGAAAGGGAAAGGTAGTGGGGTCAGGATTAAGCCTGTGGCTTCAGTTCCTATAGTGCATAGGCTAAGCCCCAAGTCCAGAACCCACCTTGGACTCATGTGCCAAGCTCCCTGGCTACTCTGGGCTTCCCTTCCTAGCTGGCTGCAACATTCTGCCTGGAATTCTGCCTCCAAGGCCACCAGAGTTTGATTCTGGGTCTGATGTGCTTGGAAACTGAGAAAGACAAACAAAACAGAATAAACAGAAATACCCCAAGTCCATTTCTTGGGACCAAAAGGCCTGGGTGGTGGGGGAGGACTGAAGGAAGCCCCTTCTTCCCTCTTAGGTTCAGTTCATGGTCACCTCAGTATAGTGAAACTGACCTTCACCCTCTGAGGACACTGAGAAAAGAGCCATGCTGATATTTCTTATGAAATATCTGTCCTACCCATCATTTCTTTTCCATTCCCCTTCCTGCTTTCCTAGTCTAAATGGTCATCACTTCCTCCCTGAGTTATAGCAAATCTCCTGATTAGCTTCCCTGGCTCCATATACTCCCTCTCCAATCCAACTCACCCAGAACTACTTGAGCAGTTCCTTCAATGTTTCTGTCATGTCATTACCCTGCTTAAAAGCTTTTGATGTGATTCTGTTTCATATTCCACCAGTTAAAACTCATCTGCTTGACTTTCTAAGCCCTGCCTGATCTATTCAATGTAATTACACTTGACTTTATGGGTTCTTCAATCCTCAGTGAAGAACCCGTGGGGATCCCCTTTTTGCACTGGAAACACATATATAGCTAGTTCGTATCCAGCCACAGTAAACAAGTTGCCAAATGATGTCCTACAGTCCTGTCTCAAGGTGAGAAATGTAGAGCATATCCAGGGAAAGGCAAGTAGTTTAGGGTGGTTAAGTCATGGGGTGTGTCTAGGAGAGCAATAGGGGAGAAGTTTGGAAAAGTGGGGTGGCACATATTGATGTGCTGTTGTGTAGACTCCAAATAATTCAGAGATCAATTCCTAATCACCTCATCCAATCTCTGATTCTTGTTCTTTTGTGCTTAGTGTGAATCTCTATATGTGGATCTTCCCTTCATACTTGCTTCTGACTGAGTCTCCTTGTCCAGTCGAAGTGTCTAAACATTGCCTCCCTCTTCCTTGGTTCAGTTACTTTGGATTCTACATAACACCCACTCCTTCTCACACTAAATCTCTGTACTCAACTTAAATTCTATCTTCTGCAGGAAGTCTTTCTCGTTCTCCCCCTCCCCACTCTCACCTTCTTCTGTACCCTTTAATTCCCTCTGAGATTATCTGTAATTGATCTTGAATAAATCTTGCATGTACATATTTGTTTGCTATCATCTCCACCATTAGGATGTGAGAGCCCTGAGGTCATGGATTGTTTTTGTCTTTGTTTTCACCCCCAGCACTTAGTAATTAGTGAGCACATAGTAATTAGTAAGTATGCACATAGTATACATAGTAGGTGCTTAATAAATGCTTTTTCTAGCTTGATGAGACTGACTTATACTGCAAGTTATGCGTTTATGACATTTGCGTGCCTCTGCATTCCACACTGATGCCCCTCACCCAAAATGAAGACCTCTTGTCTGTAATTCAGTATTTACCATAATTCACAGACCAGCTCTCAGTCTTGGAAACTCCTAGTCCTTACCTCCCTGCTCTCTTTGTACTCACATACTCTACCATGCCCTTTAGTCAATTCAATTCATTTCACCTCTTTCAGACTCAGTTTCTTCAACTGTAAAATGGAGATAAAAATAACTAACCTTCCAGAGTTGTCACAAGGGTCAAATGAAATAATAATTATAAAGCACTTAATGCAATGCCTGGCACATCATAAGCATTGTAGGTTGTTGTTCAGTTGTTTCAGTTGTGTCTGATTCTTCATGATCCCATTTAGGGGTTTTCCTACCTGGAAATCCTCTCCTTTACTCAAGATCAAGGTTAATTTTACCTCCTCCACGAAGTCTTCCCTAAATGTTCCATGCCCCATTGATCTTTTTCTTACCAATCAAGCAGGTATGGTCAGAATTCTTTGCTCTAGAGTTGCCTAATGTCTCAATGGGGAATGTAGGCTCTTCATTTCGGACGTTCATTGGCTCATCGCCCCTATTCCTGTTAACCCAGAAAGGATTTCTAATTACAGAAGTGCCACACATTCATGACCACATGGCAAGCTAGATGAGGGTACGCACAGTTCTTGTCTTTCTAGCCACCAGAGAAGAGATTTCATCTGTTTGAACATTTGTAGGCCTACTTAGCTCTGGTCCAATAGCCAACTCAAAAGCTTTTTTTATTTTTTAATCAACAGCAGGAAGCTGACAGGAAACAGTAAGGGTACTGTACCTTCTCTTGTTGCGGCTTGTCCTTTGTTCTCCAAGAGGTCCATGACATCAGGAAGGTGATGCCATGACATGCAAGTGAATTGGATTTAAGTGAGGGAGGGCTATGCAAAGTCATCAGTCTCACTTTCTCCTCCATAGCCATCTGGGTCCAGTGGCCAGATATAGATCACGATGACTAGAGATGGCCCCACCTTTTCTGGAATGTGGAGAGAAAGATCTCCATCATATAGCTGGAGTATGTTGCAAGTGCTCTAATGATGGGATACTCATTGGGTAGTTTTCCTTTTATACTTTGTTGTAGTCATTGTGTGTATTGTTTTCCTATCTGTTCTCAGGATCAGTTTGCATCAAATACATAGGCAAATGGAGAACTGAAGTGGAGAGGATGGAGAGAGAAAAAGGATACTTTCAATAGTTACTCCTTGCTTAGAGATAAAGGCCAAACTTCTTGGGTTGGGATTCAATCTTTCCACATTCTGGCTTCAACTTCTCTTCTTTTCTCAAATTTTCTTCTACCATTCTAATCCCTTTCTTTAGCTTTTCTAGGAATTCTTGTTGGGCTTGTGTTCAATTTGCATTTTTTTCCTTTGAAGTTTTGTAGCAGTTTTCACATTGTCATGGTCTTCTGAGTTTGTATCTTGATCTTCCCTGTCACCATAGTAGCTTTTTTGGTCAGGTCTTTTTTTTTTGTTTGTTCATTTTTCCAGCCTATTTCTTGATTTTGAGCTTCATATTCAAGTTGGGCTCTGTTCCCAGAATGAATTGGGACACTTTCTCAATCTGAGGAGAGATGTGGTCACTGCTCTCCTGGTCTGCCCTCTGATCTTTACCCAGGAAGGGCCCACATTCTCTGCAGCATCAAGTACTATTGCTCCTCTTTGCCCTAGTACTGAAATCCAGAACTGCATATGGTAAAGCACAGTGCCAGCAAAAGGTCCCCTTAATCTCTGTGTGGCCAGTTGTCCCATCCCCTTCCCATCTGCGGGTTGAGAGCTCCCAAAGTTGCTACAACCACCTCCAAGGCCTGCTGTGTGGTGTGCTCCAGGTAGTCCCCACCCTGGTGACACAGACCTCTCCTGCCAACCTCCTAAGCGGTCTTGGGCTGGAAAAGTCTTGTGCTGACCTTTTGCTTACTCTACCACTTCAGAATTGGATTTGAGGTGTCATTTTAAAGTTGCTTGGAGAGGGATATTAGGAAAGTTCTGCAAGGTTGTTGCCTCTGGGCTGACATCTTGGCTGCTAGATCCCTCCAAAAGTTTCAGCCTCCTTTCTAGATCACATGTCTTTCACCACCTTCCTTCTTGAGCCTCCACTCCAACCAAACTACTACATTCACTGTCCCCTGAACAAGTTTTTTCTGAGAAAGGTGTGCCTCAACTCACACTGACTTGTAAATCTCTAATGCACTTATATAGTAAAATGCATCATACTGGTGACTTACTGCCCGGTTATACCATAAGCCTTCTGAAGGTCTAATCAAACTTTGTATCTTCATCACTGCTTAGCAATGTTTGCTGGATCACTTTATTAAACATGTGAGGCAGCATGGCACAGTGGTTAGTGTCCTATACCTTCAGTCAAGAGTACCTGGGCTCAAATAGTGTCTCAGACACTTGTTAGCAGCATGAGCCAGGTAAGTCACTTCAACTTTCTCAGCCTCAGTATCCTCATATGTAAAATGGGAATATTAATAATAGTACCTACCTCAGAGTTGTTATGAGAATCAAATTGGGGTAATGTAAGTAAAAGCATTTTGCAAGCCATAAATGTGAGATATCATTATTATTGTGTGTATACACACACACACACACACACACAATTAAGGTAACCCAGCTCTTGAAGCAAAAACTCTGTCTCTCAGTCTTTTCCTTTGTTTCATTGTGTATATGTATATGTGTGGGTATGTATATATGTATATGTACATGTGTATGCATATGTATATGTGTACACACACATATTTATGTGTGTATTTGTATGCATACATGTGTGCATATGTATATACACATATTTATATGTATGTGTGTATATATACACACATGTATACATATATAATATTTATGTATATTGTTCATATGTGTGTATGTATCTGTCATTATACAGAGGCAACATTTCACTATGGTGTCTAAAGGGGAGGAGTGATTACTACTACTGGCAGATAGTAGACTGGTCATCAAATCTTGTTGTTTTGAGGCACTTGAAAGAGCTAAAGGCGGGTGAGACTCAGTCAAGGGATGGGAAAGGGTGTGTGGTCGTGATTGTCTCGATCATACGGAGTTTTGTTTTTTTTATCCTATGTTCTGTATTCCACCAAAGTACTGACGTGCAAGGGATACTGTGGCAAAGGAGGTGAGTATGATTGTGCTTCATTTGGTTTCTTTGTGCTACAGGACGTTGCATAGTGGGGCTTGGTACGGAACATCTGGCTCTGGGTTAAGCACATTGGAAGGTCCAGCTGGTATTGACACCACTTCAGATTTAGCTCCCAGAGGCATAGCTGAATTTGTGCTCTGAGACTCTCTCTTATCCTGGAGAGGCTCAGATGAAATACTTTTGCTTTCCTATCTCTGTGGTTACTTCTATGTTTCTTCCCTTCTGAAATGCCTTGTCTGCTTCTTTACTTACTTAAAGCATATCGACTTCCAGTCTGACCCCTTCTCCCTACTTCCCTGTCTAGTGCAGGCTACACTGATCTCTTCCTTCTCTGAAGTTTCAGGATACTTAATGTCTGTACAATTCATCTAGTAATAGATTGGATTGTTGGCAGTTGATCTATCAATAAGCATTTTTTAAGGTGCCTATTAGGTGTGAGAGATACAAGTACAAAAACAAGACAATTTTTGCTCTCAGAGATGTTGCATCTTATTGGGAGGCACAACAGGTTCCCATTTAAGTAAACAGAGGAGATATGTACAATTTCTGTGCATATATATTACACATATGTCCATATCTATATGCACATGTTCCTATACCCATGTACATATAAGGTACTCATATGTGTGTATGAAACACACACAAACTGCAGAGTGATTTCAGTGGCAAGGGGAGAAGGGACAACTGGAGCAATGAGAAATGGTCTCCTGTAGGAGGTGACACTGGAGGTGAGCCTGGAGGAGAGCTAGGAATTCCAAGAGGTGGAGGTAAGAAGGGAAATCATTTCAGGCATTGGGAGGCTGTCTACGCGCAGGCAAAACAGGAAGGAGATGGAACCTTGAGTACAGGGACCAGTAAGTCAGCCAGTTTGGTTGTTTAGAGTTAATCAGAGTATGTGAAATATAATCAGCCTGGATAGACCAGTTGGAGCCACTTTGTAAACTGCTTTAAATACCAAAGAGATGATTTGTATATTATTTTAGAGGCAATAGGGAGCCACTTGAGCTTCTTGGGTGGGAGAGTGACATGGTCAGACTTCTGCTTCAGGAATATCTCTTCATTAGGTATTTGGAGAATGGATCGGAGAAGAGAAAAACTAGAGGCAGGGAGATCAGTTAGGAGGCTATTGGTCTGAATTGCTATTTAATCTTGTATTATTATTTAACTTAATAAGAGTTTCTGCTGTCTTTCCAATCCAATTATAAGCACTTTGGGGGCAGGGAATAGACCTCATATGTCTTTGTATCTTCATCAGCAACTTTTACATAGGGTAGGCTCTTAAAGCATATTTATTGCTTTGAAATTAATGATCTATGTGACTCCTGTTTTTGATTTTAATTTTTTTTTCTGAAATAGAAGTCCATCTGTTTGGCTGAGTATTTTCTCTAATGGAGCATGCATTATGTAGCAAGACAGATGATGGATTTCAAGGCACTATTCCCTAAGCCTCACGTCTGCCCCATGGTGGGTATCAAGTTACCGGTGTCTCTGCAACAGATGTCAGCAACTCTGGCTTTTCTTTTTCTTTATGTAACCTCAGGGCCTCTCCCGAGCAGCCAAATTTCACCTAATCCTAAATCTTTCCTGGAAAAACACACACACACACACACACACACACACAAGACAAGGCAGGGAAATGAGGGACCACATGGGTATGCTTCCTCCTTTACAGGAGCAGAAGATCCCAGAGTGGGTTTAGGATAAAAAAAGGCTGCTTCTCTCCAAACCAAACAACATCCGTCATTTGACTAAAAACTCCAGAGGACAGAGTGATTTTTATACACCTATGGCAGGACTTATCAGAAATTATCAGAGACTATAAACATAGTAGATCAGGGAGGTGGACCACTTTTTTTTTCATAAAGAGAGTTTAGCGTCATTTGATTTAGAGCTAAAAGGACTTGAGGTCATTCTAGTCCAACCCTCCCCCCTCCATTTTACAGCTGAAAAAACTGAGGCCCAAAGAGGTCAAATAACATGCCCAAGGTCACACAGGAAGTGGGAGAGACACCATTTGAAACCAAGTTATGTAACTTCACACCTAATGCTCCTTCCATTATTTTGTGCTGATTTATAGGGGAAAAAATAATGCAGATCCATGTTAGGAAAAGGGGACTCAATTTAAAATTGACTTTATTGTCCTCTTGATGGTCTAGACTTAAGAAAGTGATGGAGAAAATGTCAGTAATGCATATTAAACTTAAAAGTGTCCAACATGCCCCTACTTTAGCTGTACTTTGTACTCAGTAACTGAGATGGCAATGAGATGAAGAAAGTAAAAAACAAGGGAGATGGGAGAGAAAAGGCATGAAAAAGATAACAAAAAGACCCAGAGTGGGGAAAGGCTGACATTTCTGACCCAAGGAGTTTTGTCTTAGAACCCTCCCCTCCCCAGTCCTCTGCTCATCTCCTTTAGTCACCTCTCTCTGGGTCTCAGATCCCCCTTCCCCTCCCCCCACCTTCCAGTTATGTACACAAGACCAGCTCTTCCACTTGATCTCATCTTTTCTCCTCTTGAAATAAGGAATTCAGCAGAGGACTAAGAGTTGGAAAGCAGCCCCGTTCTCTTCTTGGCTCATGTGTGACCTTGGGTGGTTATTTTATCACCAGTGCAATCATGTACAAAATAATAGCTGGACTAGACCATAGATTTAACTTAGAAGGGACCTAGAAGTGGTCTAGACTAATCTCCCTATCCTACATATGAGGAAACTAAGGCTCAGGGATGTCACATGGCTTATCTAGAGTCACTCTGGTGTTAAGGAGCCAAGATAGTATTCACACACAGATCCACTGTGCAGAGCACAGTTGGTGTTGTCAAAGGAAATGACAAGGTATTTGCTCTCAAAGGACTTGCCCTATATTTGAGGAGATACAATATACACATGTTGGAGACTTGAATACATTTGCAAAGCTATACACAGGTTAAGGTAATCTGAGAGGTCTGTGATCTCTCAGTACAAATAGCACATCACCCATGCATTTTCAACCTGGCATATTCTCATCCATGTCTTTGTATAAAATTTCCACAGGCATTAGGGAAAAGACTGACACCTGTACACCATTAGTTTATTTATGGTTGATCTTGGGATGAAATGAAGCACTATGAATCATTGGAGTAATTAAAAAAAAAGGGTTTACTTAGTTCTAACATAGCAAGGATGTGCACTAAGGATACAGAGGCAATTAGTTTCTATAAATAGCCCATCTCCTCTCCATATGGAAATACATCTGGTCAGGAGGACGAGGTATGATGAGTCACATAACCTTTAGACATTCACCAGCTTGTAAAGGCCCCTGACCCCCTGTGGATGGGAACTTCTATGCCTCTAGGTGACCAGAAAGCCACTAAGAAACTTCATGAAAGTGAGCCAAACTTGAGCCTTCCCTCTCATTCTCGGCCAGACCAATAAACTCCTGGTTTTGTCATCTTTTCCTAACCCATGTTGGAAAGGCGGAGAGGAGAGTCCCTGTAGTAGCAGTGTACTCGTAAATGTTTTATAACAGGTTCTCTGCAGAAAAAGAAGAGCATACTCAGAATACACTTTTAAGTTTTATCCTCATTATTAATATTGTCTTCATTAATTTCTTAAGTCTAGACAACTAATGAAATATAAATCAAGCCCTGATTTGTAACAGTTTGCTTATTTCTGAGGTATAAATGATCGTACTCAAAATTTAACAATTGTTTCTCCTGAGTCGGGTTAAGCTGGTTCCAGTATTCACCTGCTTGGAAGGTATTAGCTCTCTTCCAACAAGTCTCCAAAGTACCTTAAGACTACGGTTGTGGATTCAAAGCAAGGACCCCTTTATCTACCTTTAAATCAGAAATACCAGTGGAATACTCAGGCTGCCTACCAATTACTCCTCACTCGTACTATATAACCAGCTCATTTCCTTTTCCAGACATATACCTCTTTGATGACTTTTTTTTTTAATGCACTCCGTGCAATTTACATCAGTAATACATTTATAGTTAACTCACCCCCCCACCATGTGCCTCTACGTTACCTTGGAAACTATAGAATTCCACGATTCATAGACAAGCAGTAATGCTGGAGTGTTACTGAATTTTAAAAGATGAATCTTTGTTTCAGAGTAAAGCTTGGGAACACTAAGAACTCTGCACAGTTTTCCATCAGTCACCTAGTTCGCTCCTCCTCTTGTTACATTCTGGGTCCATGTCTGCCTACAGTGTCTATCTATAACACAGGTAATGATGAACCAGCTTTGTGGGTAATCTTTCTGGCCACATCTTATAACATAGAGAATATCCACTCTTCATCTACTTGGTTTTTCCTACATTAATAGTTAGGTAGTAGTTTTTGGTTCATTATACCAATTTAGTTAACAAACATTTATTCAACAGGTACTATTTGCCAGTCTTTAGGCTAATTGTCATGATTATGGATCTCATAGAGGAGTCTCTACAGTGTACTAGAGCTTGATGTGATCAGCCCAATGTCATCTGCTAATATCTGTAGGATCTTATCATTCATAGGTAATCCCTTTTTTATTTAGATTCTGCTTGGGGTATCCTCTATAATGGTAGCAAAATACTTTGGGGGAGCAAATATCTTCTTATTTTATGATTCACTTGATATTCATAGCTAAAAGATCATTACATAATAAGAAAAGCTCACAGATAGAGATATATAGTCGGCATAGTACTTCATTCACTATCCCATTTGATCCTCATAGCAACCCTGGAAGGTAGATATTATTATTTACATTTTACAGATAAGAAAACTAAGTCTGAAGGAGGTACTTTGCCATAGAAAATAAGACTCTAATTCAAGATTTAGGTCTTGCTAAACTTAAGGTCTTGCTGACTACAGAATGAACGCATTAACCACTATATCATGTTGTCTCTCAAAGTTAGCTTTGTGTTAAATCTTTCTTATATGATATTGACATCTGTATGAGTGATAACTTTTTGAAGGATAATCTATAAGGCAGCATTATGCTCCAAAACTTCTGTCACAGATAAGTACTCTTAGTTGATGGGCTGTGTTTTGTCTTAAGCTCATAATATCAGTGTTCCTTACTCAAATGGTCTTTTCTACCCCTTTTGGCAAACAAAATGTCCACATAACAAAAAGGCAGTGTCTTACACCCATAGTCTCCCAACTCTATAGAGAAAGGAATAAGGTATATTTTCTTTTCTTTTTCAGGATCAAACTGAATCATTATAATTACATAGATTCAGTTTTGTTCTTATTTTTTCTATTTCCAATGTAATAGTTCTCATGCATATATTTTCCCAGCTCTTCCTACTTCACTTTGTATCAATTTATATGTCTTTCTCCGCTTCCATTTTCATATTCATTTTTTATTATGGTGCAATAATATTCCATTATATTCAGTACCACATTTTATGTAACCATTCTCAAGTGGATCCAGGTCTTCATGATACCATATCCATAATGTCTCTTGACTCTGTCCCCTTCATTGTTGCTATTTGTAGCACACTAATACAAGATTTCATTACCACTCCTTGCACTATTGCAATAGCCTCCTTGCCTCTGCTCTTTCTCCTCTTTCTTCTTCTTTTTTTTATGCTGCCATCATTAAGGATGTAGTGAAGTTAAGGTGAAAATGAAGGTAAGATGAATGTTTAAAATGGCATTTAAATCCCTTCACAATCTGGTTTGAACTCACTTTTCCACTCTGATTACACTCTCCTCGATGCACTCTAAAGTCCAGAAAAACTGGCCCTTTTGCTATGACATATCATCTCTCATCTCCATGCCTTTGTACCCTTGGAAGGTGCTCCATTACCTCTGCTTACTGGAATCCCTAGTTTCCTTCAAAGATCAACTCATTTTTGTCTTTATAATGCCAGTACCGGCACTGTCTTGTGATATACTTGGTGTTTAATAAATGTTTGTTGATTAATTGCCAAAAAAATTATTGTGAATAGATCTGGTCATATTATACATCACCTTAAGAGTCTGTGGTGACTTCCTATTGCCTACTAAATACAATTCAATCTCCGCATCACAATATTAAAGGTCTTTCACAATCTGGTGCCACCTTATTTTTCCAACTTTATCTTAAATCATTCTTTCCCATTACTCTATATGCCAGACAAACTAGATTACTCTTTATGTATGAAAACATATGGCATTCTCATTCTAATGTTTTTGCTAAGATTGTTCCTTGTGCCTACAATTCCCTCCATTTAAAACCCAATTTAAATGCTATCTTCTTCAGGAAGTCTTCCCCTATTATTGACCATTCCTCCTTTGGTGAAGTCCTTCCTTCTCAAATCTCAGATAGTATTTTGTCTTGTAGCTCTTTAATTCACTTATCATTTAGAATTATTTTAGCTATCTATGTTGATACATCTCCCTATTATTTCTCTATTAAACTGAATATTCCTTGAGACAAGTAATTGTGTCTTATAACTTCATATATACCCCAGATCTGAGCACAGACATACACACAGTGGGCAATTCATAAATGCAGTAGCAGTAATTGTTGTAGTAGTAGGTGATTAATAAGTGCATTAGTAGTTGTTTAATCATTTTTCAGTCTTCATGACCAATGTGGGGTTTTCTTAGCAAAGATACTAGAGTGATTTGACATTACTTCTGTAGCTCATTTAACAGATAAGGAAACTGAAGCAAAAAGGGCTAAATGAGTTGCCCAGAGTCACACAGCTAGTAAGTATCTGGGGCCAGTTTTGAACTCATGAAAATGAGTCTTCCTGATTGCAAGCCCAGTGTTCTACCCACTGCACCACCTGGCTCACCAGTAGCAGTAGTAGTAACATTACTAGGTAATGAATAAATGCATTAATAGTAGTTGTTGCAGTTGTAGTAACAGTATTATATAGCTACAAGAATATGAGAAGGAAATTGAGAAGACGGTGGAACCTTGAGCAGTGATGAGGGGTGACATGAAAAACCTGTTTGCTGACACATTATTTCAGATGTTGGTGAAGCAAGTGCTTAAGATGTCCTTTAGATAACTGGAGTTATGGGAAATATTGAATGTTATTGAAATGTTATTGAAACAGGGTATGAGGTCAGGTTTGGAGACATATATTTGGAAGTGTTCCACTACTGAAATCATGGTAGCTGGATCAATATGAGTGAATAAACAGCTTGAGAAAGTAGATAACCATGAACATATTTGTAAAATGAGGTATAAAGTCCCAGAGTTAAGGTCTTAAATTATTCCTATTTCCCCCCAATTTCTTTATGCCTAGAAAGGAATAATGATTTTTTGAGATACATTTCTATAATACAATGAACTATTCTTCTTTAGGTTTCTGAAGCTATTAACTTCAGAACTAAATCTTGTTTCAGATACGAGACAAATAGCCCCCAGACTTTCAACGCCTCAGTTTAGTTGGCTGTCTTGAAATTCAGCATTCAAAAGGGTTGGGCTTTTAAAATTCAGATTAAAAGTCAATTAGACATATGTAATTAGTAAACTATATTATACTAAGCAGTGATGAAGAGTGACAAACTAAACGTGTTGACACATTAAACTTCAGATGTCGATGGAACAACTAAGTAAGATGTCCTTTAGATAATTACAGTTGTGTGATTAGAGACAGGGAATGAGGTCAGGGTTGGAGATGTATATTTGGAAGTACTTCACTAGTGAAATCATGGTAGCTAGAGCCATGAGAGTAGATGAACAGCTTGAGGGAGTGTAGAGCCACTGACATATTTATAAAATGAGGCATAGACCCCCCAGAGTAGAAAAGGCAAACTTTGAGCCAACTTTGATGACAGTTAGATTTAAGCTTTGCTGCACTCCCCCCTCTCCTTCCCCTCCATTATAATAAGTTTCTCATGCCTTTTTTATGTGGGGTAATTTACCCCATTCAATTGTCTTCTTTCAGTGAAATTTTCTCTCATCCTTTTACATTGTTTTTGGATATCATCTCATCAAAATCACTTATATGCTCTCCATCTGTCTTTATATACTCCTTCTAAATGCTCTTCTAGTAATAAAGTTGTTAAGAAATAAACATGCTTTCATATACAAATATAAACAGTTTAACCTTATTGAATTTCTCATGTTTTCTCTTTCTTGTTTACTTTTTTACCTCTTTATGTTTCCCTTGAGTCTTGTATTTAGAGGTCATTGTTAAAAAAATTCATCTGTAGTCTTATAATTACAAATGCTTCAAAGTCCTCTATTTTTAAATGTCCATTTTCCCCTGAAAGATTATATTCAATATTGTTTAGTAGGTGATTCTTGATTGTAATCCTAACTCCTTTGCTTTCCAGAATATTATATTCCACAACCCTTAATGGGGAAACTGCCAAATCTCATGTAATCCTGACTGTAGCTCTACAATATTTTAATCGTTTCTTTTTGACTACTTGCAATACTTCCTCCTTGATCTGTGAACTCTGGTATTTGGCTATGATGTTCCTAGGAGTTCTCATTTTTGAATCTCTTTCAGGCAGTGATCAGTGGATTCTTTCAATTTCTATTTTGCTCTCTGGTTATATATCAGGGCAGTTTTCTTTGATAATTTTTTGAATGATGCTGTCTAAACTTTTTTTTCACTGTGGCTTTCAGGTAGTCTAATAATTCTTATATTATCAATCCTGGATCTATTTTCTAGGTCAAATGTTTTTCCAATAAGAAATTTCACATTTTCTTCTATTTGTTTTTATATTTTTGATTTCATTTTATCATACCTTGATGTCTTATAGAGTCATGTTTAATTTTTTTTTTGAAGCTTCACATTTTGACACTATTGGCCTCTTCTAAGTTTATGCCTTGATCCTCCCTGTCACCATAGTTACTTTCTATAGTCAAGATCTTTTGTTTGTTTAGTTTTTTGCTTATTTTTTTCTCCCCTGTGGGTATGCAACTGTATGTGTGTGTGTGTGTATGAGTATATGTGTGTGTGTGTGTGTGTGTGTGTGTGTGTGTGTGAGAGAGAGAGAGAGAGAGAGAGAGAGAGAGAGAGAGAGAGAGAGAGAGAGAGAGAGACTTGGTGTTCTATGTGAGAGTTGGGCTCTGATCCTGCACTATTCCAAACTTTTTTTTCTTGGCCTCTTGGTCTCACTGCTGTCTTTCACTGGGCTTCAGGGCTTAGCTGCTTGTTTTCTCTGGAGGGTAGGCTTTCCTTGTGGCTTGTCCTGGAAAGTGGAGCCTCCCTGTTGTCCTCCTCTCAGTATGGGGTTTAGCTGCTGACCTGCTCCAGTGATGGGGCCTTATTGCTATGTTGCTATGGTAACAGAATCTTTCTGGTGGTTGAATCTGGAGGAGAGATCCTGTTGTTGGTCTGCCTAGGGATTAGGCCCTGCTGCTGGGTTGCTATGGAAATAGGGTCTCTTTGTTGGTAGACTCCAGGGGTGGGGTCTTGCAGTTGGCCAGCTGGGGTGGGGCTTAACTATTGGTCAGCAGTGGGGTCAAAGCCTGAGTGGTGGCTTGTGTTTGGGGCAGGGTTGATAGGGTGGGACTTTGCCGTGCTGCACAGACTGTTCATTTGCTAAGGGATCTGTTGGTGTGCTGGAGGGCAGGGCCTCACTGACAGATTGCCCCAGGTTTGGAGCCCTGCTTCAGGTCCTCTTCTGTGAGGCTCTCTGCTGCTGCTGCTCTTGGACTTTGCTCACCTCACAACCCAGTGAGACAGACCTTTCCTGCAGGGCTGATAAGCTGCTTTCCTGCTCCTAGATCACTTCTGAGGCAGTTTTCTAGTTGTTTGGAGGGAAATTTGGGAGGGCTTCAGAGGGTTCCTTCCTTATTCCACCATCTTGGCACCCAAAGTTCCTTGATTAGTAATTGCAAGCAGAGGTTGGATGAAGAGTTGCTGTCTCTGTCACAGAAGGGAATTTTGATCAAATGCCTATTGGACTAGATTTCCTCCAACTAGACCTTTCCAACTTCTGTAAAATCCATAATAAAACCAATCCAAGATAGAGATTATTGCCAGACCACAATAAATTAACTTCCTTGGTGTCATGGAAACACAACACATTCTTGGTTGCAAAATAGCATGAGCCAGGAAATTGGGAAAATTCCAAAGAAATAACACAAGAGAAAGCATCCTTGGAATCAAGCAATCCTGAAGGGACTTCCAGAAGTCAGCTGGATCATCATCCAGCCTACATATTGGATAGAACCCAAACCATGAGAAAGATGGAAGTTAGTCTGAGCTTAAAGACCTCTGGAGAAGAAAACACTTCACTATAACCTTCATTAGCAATTTATTCCAACATTTATCATGCAGTCTTAATTGAAGGGACATTCTTATGCCTAGAAACAGTTTAAATCTGTTTTCTTTTGGTCTCTCCTAAGCAAGAATGGACAACTGGTTATCATTCTTTTTATCAATTGCCTGATCACTTGACAATTTTATATAGGTGCTGCACATACATTCCTATTAAACACATTTTCACTATAGTTATGCTGTGTAGAAGAATTAAAATGAATGGGAGAAATCATCTAACAAACCAAAATACAATACACACACAAAAAATGATCTGCTACATTCTACAATTGAATTCCATAGATCTTTCTCTGAATGTGGAATTTTTAAGTCCTTACATTGCTGTGAAGTTCCAAGTCTACCAGAAAAAGCTCTCGCACACTGTGGTTGTTGCTGTGTACAAAGTTCTGGTTCTGCTTCTTTTACTCAGCATCAGATCATGTAAGTCTTTCCAGGCCTCTCTGAAGCCTTCCTGTTCATCATTTCTTATAGCACAATAGTATTCCATTACATTCATATGCCATAATTTATTCAGCCATTCCCCAATTGATGGGCATCCCCTTGATCTCCAGTTCTTGGCCATAAAGTGATTTTTTTTGTGTGTTTTCTTATTAGGTCCTTACAATGGCCAAGCCTCTGTGTTATTATCATTCCCATTTTAGAGATGAGGAAAGTGAAGTTTAGTGAGTTATTGAAGGTTGCTCAATTAGTAAATATCAAAGGGAGGATAAGAGATCTACATGATTTCAAATCCCTTCCCTCCCACCCACTCATCCGCCATGCTTAGCTATGGTCTAGGGCTTCAGGGAAATGTAAGTTACCTGAGGGCAGACTGTTTTTTCTTTCTTTTCTTGGTATCTCTAGTAATTAGTACAGTATCTAGCACATATTAAGTACTTAATAAATATGATTGAGGGCAGCCAGGTGGCACAGTGGGTAGAGTGCCTGGAGTCAGCCTTCAAATCTGGTCTCAGATATTTACTATCTGTGTGACTCTGAACAAGTCACCTAACCCATATGTAAAAATGAGCTGGAGAAGGAAATGGCAAACTACTCCAGTATCTTTGCCAAGAACACCCCAAATGGGGGTCATAAAGAGTCAGGCACAACTGAACAATTCTGCACATTGCAGAATATAGGTATACTGTGGGAAGGAATGAGTTAATTTAAGTTCTGAATCACTTTGGACCTCTTTTCAGAAAAGAGCTTTGTAAGTTCAAGTTACCATCATACAATGGTCCTTTATTGAGCATTCTTGACTTCTTTGACTTGGTACAAAGTTAAACAGATATGGTTCACCCTGAATAGCTCTAATGAGCAACCATTATATAAATGTTAGCAAGGAGTAAGATACTATCTGTAGTTTATAGAGGAAGAAACTGATGGTCAGAGAGCTTAAGAGACTTGCCCACAGTCATGTGGCTATGCAGTTGAGATTGGTGACTGCCTTTCTGAAACCACTGTTTCAGGAAAATTACCAGCCAAATCCTTCATGTCCTCACCAGTCACCTTCTCTCTACAGTCTCCTTCCAAATACCAGTTCTGCAACCATGAATTATAATAAAATCAATTCTGCCATGGTTCCTGGATGGAGTATGTCAGTCTACCATGGCTCCACTCACCATCCTTATAACTTTCTGAACCAACATGTCCTTCTCTGGTCACTAATCGTCTTTGTTGCATTCCCTATTAAAATGCAAGCTTTTTGAAGGTAGGAATGGTCTTTGCTTTTTTGTACTTATATCTATAGCACATAGCACTGTGCTTAGTACTTAGCAAGCTCTTCATAGATAGAGTCAGGCTTTGCAAAATACTGCCTTAGGCAAAATTTTTGTTTGAAACCCTGCAGAATACCCACACCTACACTCAGACATTCACAATATGACCTTTATACCATCTTACTTTTGTCCTAGATGTCATTGATTCAGAATGACAGAGTGGGAGAACTGATATGGGGTGGAAATAGTTGGAATATGGTCAGAGCTAAAATTAGGAATTTCTTCCATTGGAGTAAAAATAATTGGGGAATAAGGGTGACAGTAGTATATAAGATAGTTTAACCATGGATATAGTCATTATAGGAGTGGGGGAAGTCTACTTTCCCAGAAACTCTGGATGGAGGAATGCAAGGTGAATATGGGAACAGAGGTAACCAAGGGAAAGAAGTATGTCATTTCAGGGAGCAAGTGCACTCCTCCCCCATCTCAGGATTGTAAGTATGCCAAGTTGGATGTCAGTACACTGGGCCAAAGTTCCTTTAGCCCAGTACTAGCTATAACTCTAAAGAAGATAAACACATGAAAGCCGATAGACAGAAAGAGCTAAGAGAAGAAGAAAGGATAGAGATAAAGAGGGATGAGGAAAGAATTAATATTTGGCACAGAGTGGGAAAGTGGAACAGATAAGTGAGAGAACATATAGAAAGAATGGGAGAAGAGAAGAAACATGGATAGAGAAAGGGGAAAGGAAGATAGAGGAAAAGGAAAGTGAAAAAAGATGATAATATAATCAAGCATTTTACATGTAATTGCTAACTTGAACTTTAGCCCATCTTGACTTTGTAGACTCTAGAAACATATTTATTTCTACCCACCTATGAGACATGCTCATGCCATTCATTCCTTTTCTTCCACCTGCAAAGTCATCCCTTCCTCCCACTTGTATCCATCAAAATCCAACCCCAGTACAAATGCTTCTGCTTTGTTTAATCCTCCCACATGACCTGGCATTGTAGTTATGGGCATACAAGCTTAATTTTCATTAAGTTCTTACAATAGAAGTTCTTAATCTGTTTAGTATTATGGACTTCTTGAGCAATCTTATGAAGTCTCCGAATCCCTTTTGTAATGTTTTTAAATGCATAAAACAAAATACACAGGATTACAAAGGAAACCATGTATACTGAAATACAGTTATCAAAATATCTTTTATAACAAAGCAAAGTTAAGAACCCTCCAAGGGCTTCCTAGGTAGGCACCTTAACTATTTGTTACTCATATTAGGTAATAAAATTTTTTTGCATAGTAGTAGGTGCTAGATCAGTTATCTGCTGAATGAAGTCTATCAATTTGGCAATCTTATGGCAAATTTTGAGCAACACAGAGATCACAGAGCCTCGAAGGCAAGTAACTCTGGGAGATAGGTATCTTTGCTAAACAACTTTGTCTGCATATTGATTGCATGATTTCTTTAGAAACTAATATGAGAACCCTCCTCCGCTTTGGTTCACAGCAAATAATGAAAATATTTGTCAAGCATTTCTGAGTTCTGAGTGTTTCTGAGATGACATCAAATATGATGAAGTAAATAGGAGGTCAGAAAACACTAGACCGAAGCTTCTGAAATTTTGTGCTTACTTCAGTCTACATCAGTTCATAAAAGTCTTCCCCTACCTCTCTGAATTCTTCAAATTCACTGTCTCTTACAATGAAGAAATTATTTCACAGGCAAGTCAAGTGTTAACCCCTCTAAATGTCAATCTTCTCATCTATAAAATGGAAATGTTATACTCCAAGTCTACTTATTGGGTTATTGTAAAGTTCAAATTAGATAAAGTATGCAGCATTTTGTAAACTTTAAAACATTATATAAAACACTATATAAAAGCCAATTACTATTAATTGTTTAGAAACTGTTTCTAATGACTCAGAGAATTTGAGAGGGAAAAATAGATTAGTGAAGAACAAGGAAGTAAGAAAATGTATGGAGGCATGTATTTCCCAGAATGCTTGGGTTTCTTATTTTCTTTGCCTTGAAGAGACTTCTGCTCTATCTTTCTTTTCCTCTTGTGTGACAGGGATTGGAGAGATTAATTGGTTGTTCTTTATGGCTGCCCCCCCGCCATCATTCCCACTCTTCCTGGAGCTGGGTACAGCACAACCAGACTGAAATTCTAGAGAGCTACTATGGAAAATGGTGTCAGCTCAACAGGATAGAAAGAGATGGTTCAGTAGAGAAATTTTCTAATGAACTCTGACCTTTTCATAAGGAAGGTATGGAAATTCCTTATTTCATTGATAGCCTTGGAGAAAGTCAATGCATGCACATGGTATACCCACTGATAAAGCCAGTTGAATCATGACCTGAAGGTACTGCCACCTGGTGTCCAAATTACATATTACACTATCATGCAAATGAGTTAAAATAGCTATTTGGATGGTTGATTGTTGTCCTTTGTTTTCCAAGAGAACCAAAATAACATCACCACGACAAAGTGAAATTTCAGTGTGTCCAACTGTGGCTGACGAGATCCATATGAGCTCAGAATGATCTACCACAGATAGTCTGTATGAATATTTGGGGTGGATACTCCAACTTTGAGCATCCTACATTTACTTTGTCCTGTCTTAATTCTGCTTTGCTCCAGAGCACAGCACCCTCTCTGATGTGGGCACACCGTGCTGAGCGGTCCTGTGTCAGTGTCTCCCATATTGTGCAATCAAATCCAAAGTTCTTGAGAGAGACCTTGAGAGTGTCCTTGTATCGCTTCTTCTGATCGCCTGCCCCATGTGAGTTCTCCATAAAATAGTCTTTTTGGCAAGCATGTATTTTGCTTTCAAACAACATGGCCAGTTCATCAGAGTTGCACTCTGAAGCATACAAGGACTTCAGTCCATGACTGAACAACAACGACTTTTTGGAGCCTCTCCAGTATGGAATATCCTCTCTTTTAGCTTAGTTTAGTACCTTATCCTTCCAGGTGATCCTCTGAATCTTCCTAAGACAGTTCAAATGGAAGGGAATCAGTTTCTTGGCATGGCACTGGTAGACTGTCCATGTTTCACAGGCATACAACAGTGAGGAGGGTACAAAGTCTCAGTATACCTTCAGTTTGATGGTCAATCTAATACCTCTTCTCTCCCAAACTTTTCTTCAGAGCCTCTCAAACACTGAGCTAGTTCTGGCAATGTGTGTATCAACCTCATTGTCAATGTGGACATCCCTGGAAAGTACACTACCAAGGTAAGTGAACTTATCCACAGCATTCAAAACTTCTCCATTTGTTATAACCGATGTTTCCACATATGAATGATGTGGTGGTAGCTGATGGAGCACCTGTATTTTCTTGGTGTTAATTATTAAGCCAAAATTAGCACAAACAGCAGATAATTGATCCATACTTTGTTGAATCTCACTCAGCTTCATAGGCTGCACTGAGTGCACAATCATCTGCAAACAGAAAATCATGCACAAACACTCCCTCCACTTTGGTCTTGGTTTGTAGCCTTTTCAAATTGAAGAATTAGTATGGTAGCTGACCTTGATGTTGTGTTGACCTTTTCCTCATTGAAAGCATTTGACAACATGGCTGAAAATATCATGATAAAAAGCATGGGAGCAAGCATACAGCCCTGTTTCACTCAAGTGGCGACTAGGAAGACACGAGAGCATTGTCCACCATCCAGAACCCAGGCAAACATGCCATCATGAAATTGACATACAATATTGATGAACTTCTCCAGGCAACCAAACTTTGACATAATTTTCCATAAACCCTAATAACTAACAGTGTCAAAGGCCTTGGTCAGATATACACACATTGTGTACAGACCTCTGTTCTGCTCTTGGCATTTTTCCTGGAGTTGTCGGGCAGAAACACCATATCAACTGTTTCTCGACTCTTTCTGAAGTCACATTGGCTCTCAGGCATATGATCATCTTCCAGGTGAAGGATCAGTCTATTAAGGAGGACTCCAGCAAGAATTTTTGCCAGCAATGACTGAAAGACCCCCCTGTGATTGTTGCAGGACAATCAATTCCCTTTGCCTTTAGAGAGATGGATAATGGAGGCATCCTTGAACTCCTGGGGAGTAACCTTCTCTTGCCATATAACCTGGAAAATTTCAATCAGCTTTTGTGTGAGCAATGGTCTCCCTACCTTGTAAATCTCAGCTGGAATAAAATCAGCACCAGGTGCTTTGCCACATGAAAGGAGCCTAATGTCCCTCAAAACCTCTTCCTCAGTTGGAAGTTCAGCTAAGGAGGGATTGACATCAACCTGAGGTAAATAAATGGTCAATGGTCTCAGCATTGATTGATGTTGGCTTGTTGAGAACATTATGGAAGTGTTCAGCCCATCTCTCTAGGATTGTTTCCTTATCACTAATCAATGTGGCTCCATCAACACTGAGTAGTGGTGATGCACCATGGGTTTTTGGTCCATAAATAGCTTTCAGAGAATCATAAAAGCGCTTTGGATTGTTACAATCAGCATAAAACTTAATCTCATCTTTCTTCTTACTGAGCCAGGAATCCTGCATTTCTCTAAGCTTTGCTTGTACTTTGCTTTTGACGGAATTAAATGCTTTCTTCTTAGAGGTGGATGAACTATTGAAGTCTTCACATGCTTGGGGTAGTTATCCCCCTAACTCACCAGTGGGTTTGAGAACTCTTGGCTACCCTCAACCTAGTTTGGCCCGTCTGCCAAAACGGTTACCTGGGGTGTGGCCGCTGTGCATGCTGCAGCTTCTTGGAGCCACAAATGAGAACTGGGTGAAACAGGTGGACACCAAAGCTGGAAAGAGCTCTGAAAAGAGCTCAGCAGCCATCACACCAAAGGTACTGGTCCTTCCTGAATACATCCTAGACCTCTAAAATAGCTATTTACTGCTATATTGTAAGTTACATTAAGTAGCCATCAGGTCATGTGTGGATTGTCATTGCTTCCACAGCCCACTCAGCCCACATCTATTGTCACATTCATTTGCTTGGTTGGAACATGTGCATCCTGACAATTAAAGTATGAAGAATGCAAAGCAACGAGAGACTGAAAGCTTTTAAACCCCTTTGTCCCACTACTAAAGTGTCCTTTCAGTATCTCGAAGGTACCTGCGCCCCAGGCAGTGCCTACTGCTAAACCAGTTCTAGAGACAGCCAAATTTCTATCATTAAATCCAGTGATGCACTGGCAGGTAAATGTTTAACCATTGGATGTCTGGGAAAAAAAATGTATGCAGGCACATTTTTTTGTTTAATCTGCACTGTTAACACTTTCTCTATCACCTTAAATGAAAACTATCACCAAAACAATAAACTAAGTCCAGATTTGTAACAATTTGATGATTTCCCAGGTGTAAACACTTACCTTGGAAATTTAATAATTGAGGGTCATAATGTACCACTGATTAACTCTAGCTGGATGAAGCAATGGCATGGACATTCCAAAATAATGGATTACTGTTTAGATTTGGTTTTCCATATACATATGTACACACACACACACACACACACACACACACACACAAACACACACACTTCAAACATAAAATGGCCTCAGACTTTTCCCCAAAAGAGGTAAGGATAATAAAAAAGTTTTTGTTTTTTTCTTTCAAAAAATTAAATATTACTTTTATAGATTTGTCTTTATTCCCCTCATTCCTGAATATATTCCCTCCTCATTCCCTTGTAACAAAGATTAAAATAGATTTCTAAAAACACTTTGCCAAAATCACCCAACAGATCAACTATGTCTGATCGTGTACGCGACATTCCTTATCCCCAGGGTCTCACTTCTACAGAGGGGAGGGAGATATGTTTAGTCTACCCTCCTCTGGGGTGAGGCCATTATAATTACACAGGCTTCAGTTTTGTTCTTTTGGTCTTTCAAGTCCCATTATTACAGTCATTATGTATATTATTTGCATCAGATATGTGATGGATCCACACAAGGGAAGCCTCATTCACAGAACAACCCTAACCTCTAATTTTCTTGAGTCCTTTCAGGGAAAGAACCCTTTCAGGGTGACTGTGGGAAAGAATTCCTTTGGAATTCACTTTTTTATAGACATCAAAAAACACCTCTGCTTATTTTATTCTATCTCACTCCATATACATGTTCCTATGCTTCTATGAAATTTTTGGATTCATGATTTCTTATTCTGGTAATATTCCATTGCATTCATATACCATCATTTGTTCATCTATTTCCCAATCAACTGTTTCAGGTGATTTGCTACCACAAAGAATGATGCTATTAATATTTGAGTGTATGTTGGACCTTACTTGCTGTCATTGATCTCCTTGGGCTATAAGGCTAACTGTGGGATCTCGGGATCAAAAAGTATGAATATTTTAGCACTTTTCAAACATCATTCCAGATTGCTTCCTAGGATATTTGGGCAAATTCACAGCTCCACAGACAACATATTAGTCTACCTGTATTTCTGGAACATCCCTAGTAGGGAGGTGGCACAGCCAAGAGAGTGTTGGGCTTGGAGTCAGGAAAACATAAGTTCAAATCTTACCTCAGACACTAACTGCATGACCCTGAGCAAGTCACTTAACCCTGTTTGCCTTAGTTTCCTCATTTGGAAAATGAGCTGGGGAAGAAAACTACTCCCGTATCTTTGCCAAGAAAATCCCCAAATCCAGTCATGAAAAATCAAACATGACTGAACACCAACCACAAATTTTTGGAACCTCTCTAGTATTGAATATTCCTCTCTTTTATCATTTTGTCAATTTGCTGGTTGTGAGGTGAAACCTCAGGGTTGTTTTGATTTATTTTTCTCTTCTTGTTAGGGATTCAGAAAGATCTTTCACATGGCTGTTTATAGTTTCCAAGTCATCTTTCGAGAATTGTTCGTTCCTATCCTTCGACTACTTGTTGATGGCTCCTGATCTTAAATAGTTGTGTTGATTCCAAACATATCTTGGCTATTGGGTCCTTATCAGAGATTTTTGATTCTTTTCTCCAGTTGATGTTTTTCCATTGATCTTGTTTCTGTTTTGTTTTAAAGTCTTTTAATTTCAGGTGATCAAATTTATAAGTAATCTTTGATTGCCTCTATCTCTCAGTTGGTTAAAAAGTCTGCCAATAGCTATAACTGCCAAAAGTACTTGATTTCAATCTCTTGTGATTTTCCTAAATTATGTGACCTTTTATATTCAAATCAGTGTCCATTTTGAACTTACTGTGGTTAATTGTGCAGAAAGAACTTCTTCAAAGTATGTTTGGGGCGAGAAGATCAGGAAAGATGAGCTTACTGCCTACGGTCCATGATGTTAACCTTCAAAGAAGACAGGTCCACTCTCCTAATTTGTTTCCATTTTCTGTATCAAGGAAGGTGACCTTCTAACAAAAAAAAAGAGTAAAACTTCTCTCTGTGTCTCATAGTTACTAAATCAAATGGCCTTTTCTTAGCTCTCATTCTTCTTGATATTTGTGCATCATTGGACATGTTAACCATAACCTCTTCCTACATATTCTTTCTTGATACAATAGTTCCTGCACTATGATCTTCTCAATTTCCTTTTTTAAATAATCACCTATGCTCCATTCTCTCAATTTGAGGGTCCGTCATGACTCAAATTATGATTCTGGAGAAGACTTTTGAGAGTCCCTCGGACAGCAAGGAGATCAAGTTAGTCAATACTTAAATTAGTTCAGGCTATTTACTGTAAGGTCAAATTTAGGCTGGAATTTAAATATTTTGGCTACATAATGAGAAGATGGGACTCATTAGAAAAGACCCTGATGTTAGGAAAGATTGAATACAAAATGGATAACAGATGATAAGACAGATAGAAAGCTTCATGCAAGCAATGAATATGCACTTGGACAAAATTCAAGAGATAGTAGAAGATATAAGATGGAGTGCTATGATCTATGGGGTCACAAAGAGTAAGACAACTGAATGACTGAATAAAAATATACTGGTATATAAGAGGAATGTTATAGAATAATGTATTTGAATTTCAGTAAAATATTTAATGCGGTGACTAAGGGATGCAGTGGATAGATCGTAAAGCCTGGAGTCAGGAAGATTCATCTTCCCAAGTTCAAACCTGGCCTCAGACACTTGCTAGCTATGTGACCTTGGGCAAGTCACTTAACCCTGTTTGCCTCAGTTTTCTCATCTATAAAATGAGCTGGAGAAGGAAAGAGCAAACCACTCCAATATTCTTTGCCAAGATAATCCCTAATGGGATCACAACTGAAAAGTAACTGAACAATATACAAAACACTATGCTAAAAGCTGGGGATAAAAATAGAAAAATAAGATAGTTCCTCCCTAAGGAGCTCATGTCCTGATAGAGAGAAATAACACCCATAGCAGTTTTTAGCTAGAGGTCAGATGGAAATTCTCCACGTTCCTTAGGATGCAGTGGCCAAACCAATGGTAACACATCTTTCTTTAAGGGCATTTCCACTCATAAAACCATATCCATTTCTGATGCTGAATCATCTCTCAGTGCCAAGGACTTTTGGGGAAGAGAACTTTCTTTTCAGGACTTCAGTGGTAACAGCACCTGAAGCTGGCATTTCTAGTGAGTGTCTCCACTAGGGTTAATTGACTGCATGGTGGCTGCAGAGTCTGGGGGGCACTACTAGTCCCAGGGTTCTTGGGGTCAGGGTCCTGGGCAGTCTCTAGAATCTGAGGAATAGGAGTGTTTATGGAGATGGTAGTGATCTGACTTGCCTGGCACATGCCACCGCCTATGTAAGTGCTGTGCTGCTTCAGCAGACCACCTTTCATATTCCACTTCCATCATTAAATACTTATGTGAAATTGGGTGCTGTCTCTATAGTCCCCTCAGTCTCTAATATATATAGGAAAATGGATTTAAAACCAGAAGGGACCTTAGAGATCACTTAGTCTAGGGGTTCCATGACCTGTGAGCTAAGAATGGGTTTTATGTTTTGAATACAATAAAATTTTATTTTAAAATGTAAAACTAAAAAGTCTCACCTTTCCTGGGCATACAAAAAATGGCCATAGGATAGATTTGACCCTTGAATATAGTTTTCCAGCACCCTCATTTTACATATGAGGAAACTGAGTCCTAGATAGATTAAAGATTTGCTCAAACTCATATATACCCAGGATTTGAACCCAAGTTCTCTGAACCCCAATCCAGGATTCTTTCCACTTTACTGCACAGAATCTAAGTTGATTGGAACTTTTAATCTTAATAATCCTAATTAATTAATTAAATTAATAAATTTAATCCTAATAAAATTAAGCTTAAGGGGGAAACTTAGAAGGAGAAGTCAAACCACTTGCTTTGCCTTAGTGATGGTTGACGTTGGAGAACTTGAATGTTTATAATCAATTTCAGGTCTTTTTCTAAGTACCAGTAGAAAAATATACTTCCCCCCTATAACTTCCTTTCCCCTCATTTCAAGAGTCTGGTTGCAATACAGGGTTGCTTCTCTGACAGGGGTAGTTTCTGGCATTTCTTTTACTTATTTCTAGAATTGCTGGTATGCGCTTGGCCCTAGTAATATCACTTTTGATGAGCCTGAGGGGGAAAAAGGACAGAGGAAGAAGGGTTTTTCTGCAACGTAATAATAGTACTGGGGCTTTCACTACTTCTTTGTTGTTCGATTTTCCTTGTGCATCCTTCCTAGGTGAATGTTAACCATCTGCCCAGTGTCTGAGGTACAGTGATCAATCTGTATCAGAAGGTAACTGAGAGCTATATGCATGACCCCACTTTCTGAACCCTTCTATCTTGGACATGCCAGAGTCAAACATAGGGATACCCAGACAACCAGAGATCTCAAGACCTTAACAGAGAACTGTGAAGAGGGCCAAATTAGTGTTTCAATACAGAATCAAATTTGTCATGGGGAGAAACAAACACCTTTTATGAAATTTGTGTTTTGTACCAGTTTGGGAACACCTACAAGTCCCTTCGGGTATATTGGTGTTGCAGTAAATAGAACACTGGACCTAGAGTCAGCAAAGTCTGAGTTCAGATTTGACCCTCAGACATTTACTGATTGGGTGACTCTAGGCAAGTCCCTCAGCCTCTGTCTGCCTCAATTTTTTCAACCATATAAAAGGGATTATAAAAACACCTACTGCCCAGGGGCGCTGTGAGAGCAAATAAAGTACTTGTAAAATGCCTGGCAAATAACAGGTGTTTACTTAATGCTTGTTTCCCTCATTTTTCTTTCATCAAGGACCACTTGGAGAAATTTTAGAATTGTCATAAATTGTATCATAAAACCTTCTTGATAACTATAGAACTCTGGGATTAGTAGGTAGAAGCCAGTAAAGGGTAAATGGGTGACAGGACCAGTTCCTTGTCATATGAAAGAGGGAACTGAGCATCAGAACCAAGAGTAGAAATAAAAATGGAAGTCACAACCCAAATACAAAAAAACTTGGAGTCTCAGGAAAGGGTCAGTTGAAGTGGAGATAGGAAATGCCTACAGCAAGTTGAACACTGGAGTAAATAGACAAGATGCAAAAAGAAATGAATGAGCTGAGGTTACAAATGCCAGAGAAGTTTGGGTGCTAGAGTATGGGACTGTCAGAGACAATCAAATACCAATACGGTATCTTTTTAACAATGGATGGTAAAATGCCAGTTTAGCGAATATGATCTGGCCTCTACTAGGGACAGACGGTATACATTTCCCTTTCTGGGTTGTAGAGTACCCTATGAGATTTAGGGTGTCTTCATTGGCATGAGCCCTCTTTTGTTACGTTCCCCCCACTATTTGGTGACAGTAAGTTGAAACAGTTCCATTTAATCACTTAATATCAATTATCCTTTCCAAATGGATATTTCCTTCAAAATTATAGCAAGAACAAATATGGAAACTTTTCTCTGTAACGTCTCAGAGACATACTCTACCTAACCCACTTCAGTCTCTGGGGAGAGTGGGTTCACTCTTAGCACAGATTCTCTCTGATATTTGTCACTCCAAGTTTATATCCAGATGCTGCTAGATGAATCTCTGCTTCAGCTACACTGGTTTAAATCCTGGAAGTCATTTCTGAAGGACATTCCTAAAAGTCACTCCTTGATCTTTGGGGTATAAATGCTGTTATGGCTGTAAAACACCTGGATGCTTGGACAACTGAACACTGCTCTCTCAATCTAAGACAAAAGACTAAACACTGAGGAAAGCAGATTCCAGCCCAGGTGGCCCCTTGGAAGAGCACCCTCTTCCACCCTTTCCAACACTATTTCTCTCTCAACACCATTAGCGGAGTCCAAAAGACTCACCAAGGACCGAGAGTAGGTGGATGACACAGGTTGACTCCTGTGCTTTTGTTTTGTGGTTTGTTTTTTAATCTTTTTGGTCATGTTTTAAGTTCCAGCCTGCCTCCCTTCCCCTCCCCACCTTGACCTAGAGAAGGTCACCATTTGACATGATTTATTAATATATGTAAAACCATGTAATATATGTAAAACCATACCATGTGTGTACTTTATCGGTTCTTTCTCTGGAGGTGCCTAGTATCTTCTTTCATAGATCCTTTACAGCTGATCTGAATATAGTACTCAGAATAACTTGGTTGTTCACAATGATTCTTCAAACAACATTGTTATTTTTGTAAACATCATTCTCTTGGTTCTTCTCACTTCACTTTTCATTATTTCATGCATGTCTTTTTTCTCTTTATTTTGGCAGTCGAGGTTAAGTGACTTGCCATAGTCACACAGCTAGTCAAATATGGGAGGTCAGATTTCCTCCTGACTCCATGGTTGGCTCTCTAGCCTCTGAGCCTCTTAGCTGCCCACTAACCAGTTCAGCATTTCTTACCGGGCGGTGGTGTTCCATTGCAATCATATATAATACAACTTGCTTAGCCATTCCCCTACTCAGATGTTTTTGAAGACTATCAGTTGCAGCTTTGCAACCAATCAAAAAAAGTTTCTCCTAACTTGGGTTAGCTGACCAGAACTAGTTAAAGAGTGTCTGCATCCAGCAATGCCTCCAGATACTTTCATTACATGTCACCATAACTCTACTGTAAGAAGGCTCCCTAACCTCTCCAGATGAGGAATTTGCCTCAGTTCAGCACATGGATGTACCCACACACAAGTGGCCATCCCTATTTCATCAGCTCTTTCTTCTTTTGCTTCTTAAAGGGGAAGATCCTTCAAAAAGCTGAATTCCCAACACAGGTGAGTTAAATTCAACCTGGATGGGAAATTTTTTCCAAAGTTTGAAGGCGCTTGCTGTTTTATCTCACCCACTCCATCTGTGACAGAAAGGGGAAAATTTAGACATCTCTTACAGGAAGAGATAAAGGTCATTATTAAACCATCCAGGTATTATCCCAGATACAGGAAGAAAAAAAAAAAACAAGAAATGCAGGAAACATATTATTCACAGAGTCGTGCCAAATTATGTCTGGAATGCAAAACAGACATACAACAAATGATTTTGAGAAAATTCCATAACATTTCTTGTTCCCTGAGGTTGGAATACAACCAGGAGGATACAAACCTTTCTACCCTTGTATTTTCTTTGTCCCACTCTTCTGACTGTGGGCTTCACAGACTTACCTCTATTTCAATTCAATTCAATAAACATTTATTAAGCAACTACTGTGTGCTAGGTTGCCAGACTGCTCACATGGCAGATGGAGGACCACCAGGTCTCCACTGCATGCTGAAGCCCTCCAGATTCTTTCTCTACAACCCAGACCACCTTCCTATAACTTACTGCTTCAGCCTGAGGATCGCAACACCTTGTTATCAGCCCCAATACTGAACCTCCCTAAGCTGTTACATCATCACTGTTGCTGAACTTTCCTTTATGTGTTGTCTCCTCCAATTAGAGTGAAGGACCCTTGAAAGCAGAAACTCTCTTAATTTTTCTATTTGTATCTCTAGCACTTAGCACAGTACATTTTTTTTAATATACATTTATTTATTTAATTTTTTACATTCATTTTCACAAAATTTTGGGTTCCAAATTTTCTCCCCTTTTATCCCCTCCCCCCACCCCAATACACCAAGCATTCTAATTTTCCCTATCACCAATATGCCCTCTCTTCTATCATCCCTCCCTTCTCTTGTCCCCATCTTCTCTTTTGTCCTGTAGGGCCAGATGACTTTCTATTCCCCATTAACTGTATTTCTTATTTCCTAGTAGCAAGAACAATACTCAACAGTTGTTCCTAAAACTTTGAGTTCCAAATTCTCCCCATCCCTCCCTACCCACCCATTCCCTTTGGGAAGGCAGGCAATTCAGTATGGGCCATATCTGTGTAGTTTTGCAAAGGACTTCGATAATAGTCATGTTGTGTAAGACTAACTGTATTTCCCTCCATCCTATCCTGCCCCCCATTATTTCTATTCTGTCTTTTGATCCTGTCCCTCCCCAAGAGTGTTGACTTCAAATTGCTTCCTCCTCCCATTGCTCTGCCTTCCATCATCCCCCCCACCCTGCTTATCTCCTTCTCCCCCACTTTCCTGTATTGTAAGATAGGTTTTCATACCAAAATGAGTGTGCATTTTACTCCTTCCTTTAGTAGAATGTGATGAGGGTAAACTTCATGGTTTTTTTTCTCAGCTCTCCTCTTTTTCCCTCCACTAAAAAGTCTCCTGCTTGCCTCTTGAATGAGATATAATTTACTCCATTCCATTTCACCCTCTCTCTTCCCACTACATTTCTCTCTCACCATTTACCTTAATTTCTTTTAAGATATGGTCCCATCCTATTCAATTCACTCTGTGCTCTCTGTCTCTGTATGTGTGTGCATGTGTGTATGTGTGTGTGTGCATGCATGTGTGTACATGTGTGTGTGTATGTGTGTATGTGTGTGTGTGGTCCCACCAACTACCCAGATACTGAAACGTTTTAAGAGTTACAAATATTGTCTTTCCATGTAGGAATGTAAACAGTTCACCTTTGGTAAGTCCCTTATGACTTCTCTTTGTTGTTTACTTTTTCATGCTTCTTCTCATTCTTGTGTTTGAAAGTCAAATTTTCTTTTCCGCTCTGGTCTTTTCATCAAGAATGTTTGAAAGACCATATTTTCCCCTGAAGCATTATACTCAGTTTTGCTGGGTAAGTGATTCTTGGTTTGAGTCCTAGTTCCTTTGACTTCTGGAATATCCTATTCCACACCCTTCGATCCCTTAATGTAGAAGCTGCTAGATCTTGTGTTATCCTGATTGTATTTCCACAATACTGGAGGTGTTTCTTTCTAGCTGCTTGCAATATTTTCTCCTTGACCTGGGAATTCTGGAATTTGGCCACAATGTTCCTAGGAGTTTCTCTTTTTGGATTTCTTTCAGGAGGTGATTGATGGATTCCTTCAATACTTATTTTGCCTTCTGGTTGTAGAATGTCAGGGCAGTTTTCCTTGACAATTTCATGAAAGATGATGTCTAGGCTGTTTTTTTGATCATGGCTTTCAGGTAGTCCCATAATTTTTAAATTGTCTCTCCTGGATCTATTTTCCAGGTCAGTTGTTTTTCCAATGAGATATTTCACATTCTCTTCCATTTTTTTCATTCTTTTGGTTTTGTTTTATGATTTCTTGGTTTCTCAGAAAGTCATTAGCCTCCATCTGTTCCATTCTAATTTTGAGAGAACTATTTTCTTCAGTGAGCTTTTGAACCTCTTTTTCCATTTGGGTAATTTTGCTTTTGAAAGCATTCTTCTCCTTATTGGCTTTTTGAACCTCTTTTGCCAATTGAGTGAGGCTATTTTTCAAGGTGTTATTTTCTTCAGCATTTTCTTGGGTCTCCTTTAGCAAGGTATTGACCCCCTTTTCATGCTTTTCTTCCATCTCTCTCATTTGTCTTCCCAGTTTTTCCTCCACCTGTCTAACTTGATTTTCAAAATCCTTTTTGAGCTCTTCCATGGCCTGAGCCCACCGGACATCCACCTAGGATGTCTGGGATACAGAGGCCCCAACCTCCACATCTTTCCCTGATGGCAAGCATTGTACTTCCTCATCAGAAATGAAAGGAAGAAGGAACATCTGTTCCCCAAGAAAGTAGTTTTCTATGGTCTTATTTTTCTTCCCTTTTCTGGGCATTTTCCCAGCCAGTTACTTGACTTCAGAGATTCCTCTCCACCCCTGCCTAGATCTGCCCAGCTAGTGCTTGGGGTCTAGATTCAAATGCTGCTCCCCAGCCTCAGGACTTTCCGTGGTGGGCGGGGCTGCTATTCAATGTGAGCTTAAGTTCTGGTGCTCAGGTGGGGATAGGGCCGCCTTCCAGGCTCAGTTCCCTCAGGGGGTTTATGTGGAGACTTTTGATAATGGCCCTGAGCTCCTGCCTGCTGCTCTGGGAGTCCTGGACCACCGCTGCCTCTGCCACCACCTCCCAGCCTCCCGAGGGGGTCCGAGTCACAGAGACACCCCGCTCCCCTCTCGGCCAGCCCAGAAGTCTCTCTCACTGACCTGTAGTGCCTGTGGATGGAGGGAACTTAGCAGCCACTGGAGATTCCGTCCCTTAAGCCTGCTCTAATCTGCTCTTCTGGGGCCATGCGGCCAGGGCAGCACAGGGGTGGGGTCCACTGTCCAGTGCGTGATGGACCTTTGGGTTCAGTTTTTCAGGGCTCTCTGGAATGGAAATCTCCTCTGCTGTGTTGGTGTGCAGCTTGCTCTGCTCCAGAATTTGTGGGGAGTTCTTTTTACAGGAAATTTATGGGCTGTGGATTCGGAGCTAGCATACGTGAGTCTTTCTACTCTGCCATCTTGGCTCCTCCGTACAGTACATATTAAGCACATAATAAATCTTTTTTCTTTTTTCCTTCCTCCCTCCCGTCTTTCTTTCTTTCTTCCTTACTTTCTTTCTTTCTTTCTTTTCTTTCTTTCTATCTCTTTCTCTCTTTCTTTCTCTGTCTTTCTTTTTTCTTTCTATCTCTCTCTTCTCTCCCTCCATCCTTCCTTCCTCCCTCCCTCCCTCCCTCCCTTCCTTCCTTCCTTCCTTCCTTCCTCCTTTCCTTCCTTTCTTTCTATCTCTTTCTTTCTTTTTTCTTTCTTTCTTTCTTTCTCTCTTTCTTTCTTTCTTTCTTTCTTTCTTTCTTTCTTTCTTTCTTTCTTTCTTTCTTTCTTTCTTCCTTTCTTTCATCTCTCTCTTTCTGTCTTCCCTCCCTCCCTCCCTGCTTTCTTTCTTTTTCTCATCCATGGATTCCTTGGGCACTCTCAGAACAGAGTATTAGGTAACAGCTTAGTCTGCTCATTTACTATGGACATTAGCGGCACATAGCATAAATAACTCCATTTGGTCACACATAGCGTTTTCATTTATATTATTATAATAGCTATGTATATTCTTCTGGATCTGATTTCTTTGCTCCTCACCAGTCACACAAGTCTTTCGAAGTTCCTCTGAATTATTTCTATTGGTCATTTGTTATGATAAATAAATATTCCATTATGTCAACATCCTTTAGTGTGGTCGTTTAGCATTTGAGGGGCAGCCACACCCGCTTTGCTCCCAGTTCTTTTTCTACTCCACAAAGGTCAGTGCTGTTATATCTGTGCTATGGCTGACTCCATGACGAACCCTATTTCTTTGTTTTGTCAACAGCAAAATATCACAGGCATTTGAGTCTCAACCAAGGTCTGTTTGTTTTGGCAATAGCTCTTCCCCATCCCTATTTCAGTACTAAACTAGAATAACTTCTTTCAGAGAAGCCAAACGAGTTCTCCACATGCTTCCCATATTTCCGTATTTGTGGTTATACAAGCAACATGGCTTTCCATCAGTCTATTTGGCTCTCTCCAGAAAGAATTCTTATTTCCATCATTTAATCTGCATAAGGGAGATATCCTGAGAGACCAAGTCAGGTATTGAAAGGAAGACTGGTAGTTAAAATTCGATCCACCTTGAGTTACCTTTACAGCTTGGTTTGGGACTTTGCGGTCATATTAGGAAAGACCAGATCAGTATTCCCTCATTAAGGGAAAGGACAGGAAGTACCATTCCTATAGAGCAGAACACAACAGAACAAAAGACATAGGACTATAGTATTATAGTCAGGGCAGGGAAAAGACTAAAAAATCAATCGCCTTATCCATTTAGGAGCAACTGAATTCCCACTAGAATTGAATCAGAATGGTAGCATTAGCAGGGATCAGAGGGGTCATCTTCCTTTTTTACAGCTGAGGACACTGAAGCCCAGAGAGGATAAATGATTTGGCCCCAGGGCTCAGAGCAGGGTCTCCTGATTTGCAATATAAACCTTCAAGTAGCACAGTGGATGGAGAGCTGGGCATAGAGTCAGGAAGACTCATCTTCATGAGTTCTCTGGCCTCAGAAGCAATTGTGTGCAAGTCACTTAATCCTGCTTGCCTCAGTTTCCTTATCTGCAAAATGAGCTACAGGAGGAAGTGGCAAACCACTCTAGTATCTTTGCCAGGAAAACCCCAAATGGGGTCATGAAAAATTGGACACAACTGAAGAAGAACAACCATTCTTTAAGCGTAGAGTTGGTTGGCCGAATGCCAGAAACAGATTAAATGTAATTGGGAGTATGTCCAGTTCTATCTGAGGTTCACACCACTCTTTTACACTATTCTTTTAGTTAACATGATGGAAGGAATACTTGGGGAATAGAAAAAAAACACTGAAATAGTTTGAGAACTTTTTTAGTGGCTGACATCCTCAGATTTGGTTTTTGGGGGAGGGGGAGTTGGTCAGAACAGAAAAAACTTTGGTAAGACAAAAGACTCTGTAGACCACTTATTCTCACTCTTACTTCAAAAGAAAACTTTTGTAGAGCTTTTGCCTGGATAAATAACCACAACTATAGTTACAGTTAAGTCATGTAATTTTTTAAATGCAGATTCAAATCGGTAGTAAAAAAAAAAAAAAGGTGTTGTGCATCTTGTATTTTGTGCCATGCTGCTCTCTATCCTTTGGTAGGCTTTCAGTAAGCCATCAAGTCACTGATCTTATCATCCAGTATTGATAATCATTGCACCACAGAATTGGGAGAGCCATCCAGAGGTCATCTAGTGAAATCTCTAATTTGCTGCTGGTTAAATTCATCCTTTTCTGAAAGACCCTTAGAGAGAAAGAAAAAAAAACCCTAGAACCTTCTTAGGTAGTTTGTTCTAATATTTAGTAACTCTTATAAGCAGGAAATTCCTCTTTGTGTCTGTCTTCCTTTTCTTTTGCCACATTTTAAGCCTATTTTAACTGCTCTTAAAGCATTGCAGATGGTGAACAGATGGTCTTTCTTCCTAATACTTTGTTTTATATACTTTTAAACTGTTATCAAATCATCCCCTAGTTTCTTTCTTTTTTTTATATCCCTTGCTATTTTTTGTTACTTGAATCTTTTTTGTGATTATTGTAGATGGATGAACATAGTTCAGTGTCACCTACAGTATTGTGTTTTGATGTCAATTCTTGGTCAAATGATGAAACTGGCTATTTTTAAAAATAATTCTGAACTTCACAAACACATACACACCAAAGAATATATATGAAATAGAGCCAGAAGAGATGATTGTATGTGAAACTGGGTATCTCTAATACATATAGCTTGCTTTCTAACAACGTATGTAATTAGTTCAACATGTTACTTTCAAAGCTGTCGTGCTAATCTATGTTCCCTTCTGAATCTCGGCACTCCTCTGTGCATCTAGATATCTGTTGTTTAGAGAACCATTTCTCAGGACTTTGAAAGGAAAGAGGAGAGGCATAAAAGCCAATATGGGTTTATTAAAATCAATCATGTCAGACTGATGGGGTGCTTGGATGCTTGTGCTTGGACCCCAATTCTAAAATCATATTTCTCTCTAAAAATCCCATTTCTCTCTAGCCTCAAAACACTATTCCAGGCAGTTTCTCCCCAGCTCAAGGCCAGCCTGCTCTAGATCTCTCTTCTTGATACAGTAGCCAGATGCACCTATAGAATTTATTAGTTTGAACCAGCAGTGTACTGACTGAACTGACTGTGTTCATAAAGGTATTTACTACTCACTGACTAATCATATGTATCCTAAACTTAAACATGTATATACTCCCTTACATTTATCTTGTGTAACAAGACCTTGATGGGAGCAGCCTTGATATTTCTGAGTCAACCCTTAGTGACATTTCAGGCTTAAAAACCACAACTCCATTGGGCTATTTCCCAGTGAACTCTGGGCAAAATACCTGCACAGTAGATAGTAAAAGTGCATGTTCCTTTAAGAACTAACCATTTCCTAATCCTGCCCTGAATCAGCTAATTAGCATATTTGGTACATGTTTTACTATAGAATATCCTATACAAACTTTACCTGTACCCCTCCAAGGTTGCGAGTTCCTTAAGAACTCTCGCTTGCTGAAAAGCATAATAAATCTTTACTACCTTGACCTCAAGAATGCTTGAGTCTGCGAATTCTTTCCAAATGGTCCATGTGGGGAACTCCAGTCTTGGGGTTCCTGTATCTTTCCATCCCTCATCAAGACCAGAACTTCATTTTTGGTGGGGTTATTAAGCTAGAATAGGACAACAAACGAGCCTAGGAAGTCTAGATTTTGTCTAGGTGTTTGACAAAGTTCTTCATGGTATCCTGGTGAGCAAGATAGATGTGAAATAAATGAGAAGTAGTTTGGGTAGGAAAGTTTGGAAATGGATGAATAAAGGAGCTGAAGAGCATTAGCTAATGGAACAACATGAACCTGATTGACTAATGGGACAATTGTCAGTAGAGTGCCTCAGGAATCTGTCTTACAATGCTTTATTTAACAATTTAGGGGGCAGCTAGGTGGTGCAGCAGATAGAGTATAGGGCCTGAAGTCAAGTAGACTGATCTTCCTGAGTTCAACTCTGGCCTCAGATATTTACTCACCAGGTTACTTTAGGCAACTCACTTAACCCTGTTTGCCTCAGTTTCCTCATCTATAAAATCAGCTGGAGAAGGAAAAAACAATAAACCACTCCAGTATCTTTGCCAAGAAAACCCCAAATGGTGTCACAGACTCAGACACAACTGAAAAACAACTGAACAGCACTGTCAGAGCACTGTGCTAGGTGCTAAAAGAAAAATAAGAGAAGTACAAGCAATCTCCGAATTATAAACACCCAACTCCTTGCTGTTCTAAAACTCCATTTGTGAATGACCTACACACATGAATGAATAACCGGTGTTACACTGCTGCGGAAGTTCTCCATTTTCAGCCTTGAAATCTCTAGCTCTTGAAGCATTTTATATAGTTGATAGTTTACATTTCTTCTTTTAGGGAGAACAAGCTTACTTCAACCAGTCCTCATCTGTCACCCACTCAAGATCGGTTACCATCCTGCTCATCCTGCTCTGGACACTTCATAGTATATCAATCTCCTTGTTAATCAGTGGTGACTTGACTACAGTTGTGGATAGCTGTAGACACTCTCAGTCACAGTTGCTGAGTCAGTTTGTTTTATTTAACTGTGGAGAAGCCAAGTTAGCTATTTCCGATTTTAAAGTGCCCTTTTCCTGTACTTTAAAGTGAGGAAGCCTGGGTCTCAGAAAGTTTGTTCTTTCCCCTTTTTTTCATAAATCTTATGTTTCTGTGTCCAGGAAGATGTTGCCTGGCTATTAAAGCCGATCTAATCTAACTGACCCTTAGATAACCCTAAAACTCATGACCTTTCCCCAGTGTTTGCATTTTATGCCAGATGTCTCACAATGTGAAAAAGTCTTGAGCCAACCGATATTCTGACCCCTCTTACACATAATGCTTTCTCTTCCTCTTTGTTGATACATATGTGTGTATATATCCATATGTATATATGTATCTAAATATGTATATGATACTTTGATCAATTGACCAATGAATATTAAGTGCCAACTGTGTGCCAAGCATCATGATAAGTGCTGGAGATTCAAAAAGAAGGTATTTGCCCTCAAGGAGTTCACAATCTCATGGGAAAACAGCATGCAAACAAATGTATATAAACAAACTACATAAAATATAAATTGGAAATAATAGAGAGAAGGAACTAGAATTAAGAGGGGTTGGAAAAGACTTTCTGTAAAGGATGGGATTTTAGTTGGAATTTAAAGGAAGCCAGGGAAGTGAATCAGTAGTGTTGAGCAGGAAGAGTATTCTAAGCATAGGGGAGAGACAGAGAAAATGACCGATGTTGAGTTATGGAGTGTCTCGTTCACAAAACATACAGGAGGCCAATGTCACTGGATCAAAGAGACATTAATAGAAATCACTTCATAAGGAATGTTTTTTTTTCCCTGTTGAGCACCTTTGTAATAAAAGCTTTGAGCAAGCTAAAACAAAGAAGGTAGTTTTAAATTCTACAATGAATATTTTTCTTTGATATGAAAATGAGTTCTATGGGGTTTTAGAAAGAGATTTGTGGGTTGTTGAGTGTCTGACTCTGTGACCCTATAGGGTTTTCTTTGCAGAGATACCAGAGTGGTTTGCCATTTTCTTCTCCAGCTCATTTTATAGACGAGGAACTAGGGCAAACACAGTGGTAAGTGATTTGCCCAGAGTCACACAGCTGTTGGTCTAATATTTTTAAAAAAACAATAAACATTAAAAAAATTTTTTAGAAGTTGTGTTCTGGTCTAAGCTTGGATTTATTACTAAAAAGGGATGTGGTCCCTTTATTTATTTAATTTAAACATTTGATTGATGCTGATATAATCTCTTTAAAAAGAGTCTATATGTGAGGAAAAAAATATTGAGAGGATAACATATAAACATCCCTTTCAACAAAAAGACTTTGTACAAGTTTTCCCTTTTGTCTGGGAAAATCAGTCTTAGGGGTACATAGTATTTGTAAAGATGTAGTATACAACTATAAATCTACTTTTTTCTGTTTCTGTGGAAAAAAAAAGAGGTGCTTCAAAACTGAAGAAAACTTGCTAATGCATTAATTCTTTAGCTTGTTTTTGGAAGGAACAGTTAAAAGATTGATTCTTCTCATCCAACCATTCTGCGGAGTAATTTGGAACTATATCCAAAGGGCTATAAAACTGTGCACACCCTTTGACCCAGCAATGCCATTACTAGGTCTGCATCCAAAAGAGATCATAATAAAGGGAAAAGGATCCACATATACAAAAATATTTATAGCAGCTCTTTTTGTGATGGCAAATAATTGAAAATTGAGGGGATGCCCATCAATTGGGGAATGACTGAACAAGTTGTGGTATATGAATGTAATGGAATACAATTGTTCTATAACAAATTATGAGCTGGCGGATTTCAGAAAACCTGGAGAGACTTAAATGAACTGATGCTGAGTGAAATGAGCAGAACCAGGAGATCATTGTGCATAGTAACAACTACATTGTGAAATGACGAACTTTGATAGACTTAGTTCTCAGCAATGCAAGGATTTAAGACAATTCCAAAAGACTCATGATGGCAAATGCTATCCATATCCAGAGGAAAACTATGCAGTCTGAATAGATATGGAAGAATATTTTGTTTTGTTTCTTCTTTCTTGAGATTTCTCCCATTAGTTCTAATTCTTCTTTACAACATGACTCATATGGAAATATGTTTAATATGAGTGTATATGTACAGCTTATATCAGATCATACCATCTTGGGGAAGAAAATGAGGAGGGGGGAGATTTTGACTCGAAATCTTCTAGAAGGGAATATTGAAAACTAAAAATTAATTAATTAATTTTAAAAATAAAACATAGTAAGTGATAGAGGAAAAAAAGAAGAATGGTTCTTTAAGTTGTAATATTTTTATCCAGATCTGCAGGGAGTGGCAAAATCATTTGACATTAAAGTTGTTTTAAATTACAGATAGCTAGAAGACCTGGATATATTTTTAATTATAAGTTAATAGAAGGGTGATGAGTTACAAAGTAATATTTTAATTAAGTCTGCATAAAGTTAGGTTTAGAATAGTTATGTATAATAGATGATACATAATGAAAGGTACCAAGTTAGGCTGAGATTTTTTTTTGTTTATATCCTGCTCTTTTTATGATGCCTTTTAAAATATAATGTTTAAAAATGACATTATGCTTGTTTTTTTAAGTATAGAATGAGATTTTTTAACATAGTTTTGAGTCTTTAATAAATGAATAGATATTGTTGTTCAGATTCCGGACCAGATAACCAAGGTATCACTGCTTACCTATTGTTTACTTCAACTGTGATACAGTTTCTAAGAGAATACTATCAGTCCTTTGAATGTCATATTTACAGCATATCATAGTCTTAATCAAACATATAACACTGCTGACCATACACATCCTACAGCATAAGGTACCTTAAGTAGAATAGGTAATGTGGGGTCACAGGAAGTCAACGTAGTAAAATGTTCTGATATTTTACTATGTGCGATCACAGAAATCATGCCTTAAAGTGGATCATCATAAAATAGACCAAATTTTCCCACTGGAATTATTGAGTGGTGTATTCCTGTCCAAGGACTTGACTCAAGTAAATCATAGATATGACCCAGCAAGCACCATGTGCAAAACAAAGATACCACAACTATAAACCTCTATAATAAATTATTATATTAAAATCATGTTCCAAGTCCAATAAAATAGGCATAAACATACTGTTCACATGGGTCATTTAGGGAGCTTTATTCAATATACATACAGTCCATAAAATACAGCTCTATTGTATTGTTAATTTGACACAAAATTATTATGTTAACCATAAAAACTTAAATCTAACATTTAATTCACAATAACTTTGCCTTTAAATTAAAATTTAAAAGGGCACTGAGAATGGGACAGGATTATTTGGATGACCCAGATCTTTTAAAAGACTGTCCAAGAAAGGATGAGCTAATCCATTTGTTTTCTTCTTCCTGAGATAGTTCTCTTTAATAATAACCATTATTTTTGTAGCACTTACTATGTGGTTGGGACTGTGCTAAGCAAGACTTTACAATGACTGTCTCATTTGACTTTTACAACAACCCCAAGAGGTTAAGAGCTGTTAAATCCCCATTTTACAGATGGGGAAACTAAGGCAAACAGAGGCTAAAATAAGTTGGATTTGAACTCAGGTCATCCTGGTAATCTATCCTAGCTGCCCAAATCTTTAGCAGAATCGCAGAGTGTTAAGGATGAAAGAAACATTCTTTGGTCTTGTCAAACTCTTCATGACCCCATTGGGGGTTTTCTTGGCAAAGATGCTGGAGTGGTTTGCCATTTCCTTCTCCAACTCATTTGACAGATGAGGAAACTCAGGCAGATAAGGTTAAGTGACTTGATCAGGGTGACATAGTTAATAGGTATTTGATCTCAGGAAGATGAGTCTTTCTGACTCCAAGTCTAGCACACCATTGACTACAGAGAGAGAGAGAGAGAGAGAGAGAGAGAGAGAGAGAGATATTGAGGGAGGGAAAGAAAGAGAAAGAAGGAGGAAAGAAAGAAAAAGAAGAAAGAAAGTAAGAAAGGGAGAGAGAAAGGAATGAAGAAGGAAAGGAGGAAAGAAAAGGAAAAAGGAACAAAGAAAAGGAAGAAAGGAAAGAAAAAAGAAGTCTTAAAAATTATCTAGTCTTGGGGTTCATGAACATAGATTTCAGAGAACTCATGAACTTAGATGGGAAGAAAACAAATACATATTTATTTTAATTTATCTTTAATTGAAATTTTGCATTTCTTTTAATTATTGAACAATGTTCTTTCGAAGAGTCCTTCAGAACACAGGTCAGAAGACACAGGCCAAAAACTAGGAAACCCTGATTGGGCTCCAATCCTTCACCTTATAATTAGGAAAGAAAATCTCTGAGATGGGGAGTTCTTACTCAAGGTCACAGAATTAGTAAGTGATAGGGCCAGGAAACTGAACCTAGTATGGAAGTCTTTGCTTTCTTCACTATATAAACCAAACCATTCCACTGACCTTAGCACTTTCCTTATTTAGCTATTTGCCTCACCTGTCTTGTGATATCTCTTGAATTTAAGAAAAAACACTAAAACAATAAACCTTATACTGTTGTTTGAAAACTTTTATGGGGGAACTAGAATATAAGCTCCTTAAGGGTACAAACTTATTACTTCTTTGTATCCCCCACCATATTAGACAACTAGAGATCTCTGCGGATGGAGTGCTGGGCTTGGAATCAGGAGGACTCATCTTTCTGAGTTCAAATCTGGCCTCAGACACTTATTAGTTGTGCGACCCTGGGCAAGTCATTTCACCTTGTTTGCCTCAGTTTCTATATCTGTCAAATGAACTGGAGAAGGAAATGGCAAACCATTCCAGTATCTTTGCCAAGAAAACCCCAAACGAGGTCATGAAGAGTTAGACACATTTGAAAAGCAACCAGACAACAATTCCCCACAATACTTAGCGCACTGCTAGTCACGTAGTAGCTTTTCAGGGAATGTTTGTTCAATGAATGAATAAACACAAGATCAGCTAATGATTGAAAACACAATGAAGAAAGAAGAGAAATATGGTCAGACTCTAAGAATGGAGGAAGTAATAGACTTTTTTTTAAATCAGCGATCAAATACCTCTTCCGTTTCAGAAAGCTGTCAAAGAATATCCTCTTTGAGACTTGAAGAATTTAGTGAATCAAACTACTGAGAAGGTCTGCTTCAGATACTGATGTTTAGGGAAAGGAGCCAGCAGGACTGATTTATAATAGCTGCTTTAGATTTGGAATCTTATTTTATTGTGGAAGGCCTTTGGCAAATTCCTTAGCCAATTCTCTCATCACATCGGAAATTAAAATGATATGTAGGCTACTATAACATAAAATGGTTGTTGGAGCAGGATACCATAAAGCAGAAGTAGGGAATCTAGTTTCCTATTAAGGGCCAGAGCCTCACAGGAAAAATAAACTGAATGTCACATAAGAAACAGCAATGAAAAACATTACTTATTTTAGAGCTTGGGATTTTTTTTAGATAAATATACAGTGTCTTACTCATGCAATTTTTAACACAAGAACGAGGATGTAAAACTATTAAGTAATTTGCTTTTACTAAACAAATGCATTAAATATCTGGACACATAAAGATGAAAATGGCTCAATTCTCTCTCTCAGCCTTACAATTTAATAAGGGAATGAGATAGCAGGATAATAGATCTTGAGCTGGAATGGACCTTAGAGTCCTTTAAGTACAATCCCCTCATTTTATAGATGAGAAAACTGAGGTCCAGAGAAGTTAATGTGACTTGGCCAAGGTAACTCAGGATTCAAAAGCAGGTTACATGACCCCACGTTTGGTATTCTTTCCCAAGTCATCTTGTCCTCTCTAACATATACACAAATATCTATGATAAAAATGAAGCTGAAATTGATCCATTAGGAGAGCTAAAGCCGAGGGATGAGAAACTGGGGGTGACAAATATTTTTAGGAGGAATCAGTAAAGGCGTCACGGAGGAGGCAAAACCTGATAGATTTTTTAAAAGACAGTTTTCAAAGGGTGGAAATGTAAAAACTACTTTTCAAGAAGTGCCCTCGATCACATCTGTTTCTAAATCTTATTGTGCTATCTGTGTAACCGCAGAAATAATTGGTCGACTCTCAATTTTTCTAAATTGACTTCTATCACTCTTGAAGCAGAGTATAGAAAACCTGAAGATCTCCCAAAGTCCCCCAAACAATGAAGGTGCACTTAGCCTAGAGAGGGGATTATAGAGAAACTCTAGAAGAAAGTATAAAATATGGTTCCTACTCTCTCAGAACTTACAAGGTAATAGAGGAATACAGATGTAAATAAGTTACAGGAATACTAATATATACGTACATATCATGTCTATTTATTCATGAATGTATATGTAGTATGTACTCATGTATATACGTAGATGTTTGTACACTAATAAGTATGAATATATACGTCTACATGTATACGTGACTATATATGTATATGTGTGTATCTTATATATTCATATAAACACTCATACCCATGTTCCTGTGACTGATAATAATTTACATCTGCCTTTTCCTCTTCCATCAGTTTTTAGGTTCCTAAAGGGGAGGGGCCCTGTTTTATACTTTTTTCAGATATGTATGTGTGTATACATTCACATACATGTGTACATCTACATACATACACACATGTTTGTGTGTGTTATACGTATATAGGCACCCAAATCTAGCCATAAAGAAAAATGGTGCTAAGTCTAGAGGGAATCCTAGAACTCAAGTGAATTCAGCCAAAAGAAGGTTTTATGTGAACATTAAGTATGGAGTAGAGAAAAGGTTGGATGTATTATCCACCTGGTGTCAATGAAAAGTCCATCTTGTGACAATTTCTGTAAGTGTGAAAGAAAACCCTTAGATGGGTGGGTTGGTAGTGAACTTTTTCCAGATTTTCTCAGAGCTTTCCCATGAGTCCAAACTGATCTTTTAAAAGAAAGCTAAGTGGGGAGTCCTCCAACTATTAGAGCCCATCATAATTCTTTAAAGGAACAATTCTCAAAGTTTTTGCCCTCAGGGTCCCTTTACACTCTTAAAAATGATCAAGAACCCCTCAAAGAGTTTTTTTTTTATGTGGGTTACCTCTATATTTACCATATTAGAAATGAAAACATCTGAGTATTATTATGAATACAGATTGCCTGAAAAGGTTTCAGGAAGCCTTACTTGTCCTTGATCACATTTTGAGAACCACTGTTTTAAAGAGTAGAGCCCATTTGAATAAGTGGGAAACCATAATTCTCTGATTACAGAATGTTGGTTATAAATATCAAAAGGGATTCTTTTGAGGAGATTAATGGCCTTTGAAGAAAAGAAGGCTTGCTTTGGTGCAGGTGTGCAGTGGTTAAGGTTGGAAGGTGACAGATGGCTTGATTATATCAAGATAAATTATAGAGCACACAAAAGATGATATATAAGCAGCAGATGTCTGAGAGATGTAAGCGGTATTCAACCAGGTGAAATAGAGGTGTTTCTATTTAGATGTGGGCAGAGCTCAGGGATTTCTTCACCATTTATTAATGACCTTTAAAATTGCATTCACTAATGTGCTGAAAATTCTATTTATGAAGGCTTAGTTTGGAAAATAATTTTAGAGGATGAGTGCCTGTCAGGATGCAGACAATTCCATGTGAATACCATTAGAAGAAGGCTTAATTCATTCAAACTAGCTTTCACTAATGCTTACAAGGTGCACCACACAGTGCTAGATTCTGAAAATGCTAAGTCAAGATGAAATCTATCTCTAACCTTAAGGAGCTTACATTATAAAGGAGAGTAGGAGTGGGGGAATGTGATATTTAAATTGATATGTAAATAAAACATAATTTGAGAACTGGAAAAACACTTAAAAGTTAAGGGGATTGGAAAAAGCTTTCTGAAGGGCTATGACACCCGAATTGAACCTTTGAAGGAAGCTAAGAATACTGAGCCTAAGGGACAGATGGGCGGCACAGTAGATAGAGCTCAGGCCCTGGAGGCAGGAAGACCTGAGTTCAAATGTGACCTCAGACACTTACTAACTGTGCGACCCTGGGCAAATCACTTCACCCTGTTTGCCTTAGTTTCCTCAACTGTAAAATGAGCTGGAGAAGAAAATACTCTTCTAATATCTTTGCAAGAAAACCCCAAATGGGGTCATGAAAAGTTGGACATGACTGAAGAACATGTATATCTATATATCTATATATATGTATATGTATATATAGATATAGATAGATAGATAGATAGATAGATAGATAGATGAAAAATTGGACACAAATGAACAACAAAAAGAAAAATAAAACTGTGACGGGCATGGCTTAAGGAATCAGTCAGTGAACAAGAATTTTTTAGCTCTTACTTTGTGCCAGGCATTGTGCTAAGTGCTGGGAATACAGGCATAAGCAGAAAGAAAGACAGTCTCTGGTCTCAAGAGGCTTATTTTCTAATGAATTAAGACAATTCAGAAAAAGAAACTTAAAATGGGCTAAGGGAAGGGTTGGTTGGTTGTTGTCCTTCGTCTTCGAAGAGGACCAAAATGACATCACCATGATAAAGTGAAATTTCAGTGTGTCCCACTGTGGCTGATCAGACCAATACTAGCTCGGAATGCTCTACCACAGGTTGGGCACAGATAGTCCCTGTGAATATTTGGGGTGGATACTCGAATTCACTCATCCTACGTTTACTTTGTGCTGTCTCAATTCTGCTTTGCTCGTAGAGAACAGCACCCTTTCTGATGTGGGCACCCCATGAAGAGTGGTCCTGTGCCAGTGTCTCCCATGTTGCACACACAGTCTAATCCAAAGTTCTTGAGAGAGACCTTAAGAGTGTTCTTGTATCATTTCTTCTGACCACCATGCAATTGCCTGCCCCATGCGAGTTCTTCATTAAATAGTCTTTTTGACAAGCGTATATTTTGCATTCGAACAACGTAACCAGCCCATCGGAGTTGCACTCTCTGAAGCATAGTTTGAATGCTGGGTAGGAACTAAAAGAACCAAGGTTCTGAGCCCCAGGGCAGGAGAGGAGAGAGTCTGGAAGGTACCCAGGAGAGGAATGAGCCTTGGCTTGCTGGGACACCCTTCTTACATGGGGATTCTGGGAGGAGTCATGCAATCAGAATAGGAAGGATCCCAGGAGCAGAGGTCCTTCCAAAATCAGTACTTCCAGCGTGTGAATTCCAGGGGTGGAGTAAGCTCCCGATATAAATTGCAATGTCCCTGAGAAGGACTCCTCTAAATTCTGTTTAACTTGACTCATGAGGAGTTCAGTGCTTTTTTTCAGAGAAAACCTTCTATTTCTGAGTCTCTCTGATTGCTAGAAGTTCTTCCTCACCCGGAATTGAAATCTGCCTTCCTGAAATTTCCACCCATTGTTCTTGCTTTGCCCTCTTATGCTATACAAAAGAAATCCTCACAAGACAGACCTTCAGATATTTGAAGGCAGCTCCCGTCCTCTTCCTCCCATTCAGCATTTCTTTTTTCTTTGCCTGATTCTTAAGTGACATGATTCTGCCGAGCAACACGGTTTCCCTGGATGGATTACAGAATGTAATACAATACTCCAAATGTGATCCATCCAAGATTTCATTTTACTCTTGTGGCCTAAGAAGCACTAGCTTTTTCACTGACCATCAGAATAGACTTTTAGCTCCAACCCAAAATAAGATGGTGGAATATTTCTTTAATTTCAATCAGTACTTACTCAAATAATTCTTTCCTGGCCAGGTGCTGAGTACCTTCATGCTGGTTGTTCTCTGATTGCCAAAGCACCATTGCAGTCAGTGCCTCCATGGGCCTGGCCCTCTTTGGGTACCAAATAAGTGGAGGTTGATTGTACCAGGGCCACTACTAGATTATTAAGAGGAGCCAGATAATGAGAATGAAGCTGGCTCATTAATGATGAGAGTGGCCTATATAGGGTGAGTGTGAATTGAGAGAGTGTGAGTGGAATAACTGTTCAGTCTTTGAGGTATGATGTAGTGAGCCCATTAGCATGTATTTTAAGCCTGAAGGCCATAAAGCATCAAAACACATGGCACAGATTCAGTCTCCATTTCATAACAACACTAATGTTCAACTTTATCAATGTGAAGTTCCATTTGCATAGATTCAGGGTCTTTGTTTTTCTTTAAAGTGGGATCAGCTGTGACTGATGGTATGTATGGTCTTGGGATCAGCTGTGACTGATGGTATGTATGGTCTTGGGATCAGCTGTGACTGATGGTATGTATGGTCTTCGACATGAGGAGAGATTCTAGATTTAAGCTAGAATGAGGAGAGCAGGGACAAGGGAGTAGGGACGGTTGGGAATATTTGAAAAGGGGAAGCAATGGAAGATAATGGGCACTTAGGAGAAGGATAGGAAAGAAGGTGGAGGAAGGGAAGAAAGAGAGGAATGGTTCAGAGGGAGTCATAAGATCAAGCTATGCTACCAAAAAAAAAAAAGAATGCTTGGGACAAAGGGTTTGGCAGATGGGAGGCAGAAGGAAAGTGGGAAATTATTATTACACTGAATGAAAAGAGAGCTCTTGAAATTTAGTTAAAACTGGGAGATTTAGTCAGACAAAATTCTTGATGAAACAACCACAAGGGCTTTCTGGTAGAGATTTCAACCCATAACTGAAAAATAATTCCTCACTACAACAAAGTAAGAGATATTATTATTGTACTATTATATTAATAACCCATTATTAAAGTGGGATCCAGGATTTTCTCTTTACTATTTCCAGCCCAGCTCTTGTTGAAGTCAGTCTCAGAAGGACAAGACTGATTGATGAGCTTACTCTTAGCCCTCAAAGAACATGCTCTTCCATCTTGGGTGGGATCCCACCCAACTAGAAGACCTAACTTCTGTTTAGAGTATAAACAGAATTCAGACTGAGTGAATTTTTACCCTAGGGAAAGAAATTCCTATCCTTGTACCCTTCAGGTAGAGTTTAGGGTGACCCAGCTCATGAAGGAGAAAACCAACTGGAGTGGTCTGAATGGAGATGGATCCCCTCTCCAGATTGCTGGAGGTGGATGAATGGCACCATCAAATCACATTCTTAGCAGAAGGACCTAAGAACTTTTAGCTCATCTCATTAAATGTCTACCAATCTTGGTTAATTTTCACTTGTCAAGAGAATTACCTTATGGGGAGGGTTATTTAAAGCTGTTAGGATCTCCATCTTGGTTTACTGAGAGAAATCACTGATCATAAATTTATTGAATATTACCTAACTTAATTAACAAATTATTAATTGCCCTGAAACTCTATCTCTCTGGGTTTTTCATTTGTAAAACAAGGAGCAGTTAATTTATTTTCATTTGATGAGACTGTCAGGGGCTATAGGAACCACCACAAGACATGAGTGTCTAGGAATGGTCCCAAAGTAGTCTTGTTGTTTCTCTATGGCATGATGATATCTTCTTGAAAGCCCGGCTCTTATGTCTCATCATAGCAGGGAGGTGACCGTAGACTTTCTAGGTGCCAATAGTACACAATCTCTGTTCCTACCAAGATGGATAGTTCCAGCCTCTGGAGCCATCTTCTAAGGATCAAGCTTGTTGAGGTCATCAGAAGGTTGATCACTAAATTATCATTATTAATGATTATCATTATTATTTTGGTTAGAGTAAAGTTATCCCCAAAGCAAGGATTCTTAACCTGGGGTCCTTGAGCTTGGTTGTTTTTTAAAAAATATTTTGATAATTATTTGAATATAAGTGGTTTCCTTTGTAATACTATATTTTAATATGTACACTTAAAAGCTCTATTCTGAGCAGGATTCCATGGGGTCTCACCAGACTATCAAAGGAGGCCATGGCATGAAGGAGGTTAAGAACCATGCCCTAAAGGAATAGAGAACGTGTGCTCTTTATGGATGGAATGCAAACACTGATGAAATCGCCTTTTGAAATGTTTTATATGATAGCACACATATAAACCGTATCAAACTGCTTACCATTTTCAGAAAAGGGGAGGGGAGGGAAGGAGAAAAATTTGGAACTCAAAATTGTGTCAGAATGAATACTAAAATTTTATTGATACATAATTGTGGGGAAAAAAAACTATTTGAAATTGTCTTTTGAAGTAATTGTGTGTGTGTAGTTTGTCCTTCACTTTCAAAGAGGGCCATGACATCAGGGAGATGATGACATGACTTGCAATTGACTTTGATTTGAGTGAGGGAGAGCTGTGCAAGATCACCAGCTTCATTTTCTCCTCCTGAGCCATCTGTGTCTAGTGGCCAGATATTCATCAGGATGACTGGAGATGGCCCAGGATGCAGTGAGAGACCTTGGACCTTTTAAGCTAAGGTCTTTACAAGTTCTCACTTTGAGTGAGGCAATGCCCATTCAGTGAATAGGCCTCTTTGGGCTAATGCTGACATTACCCTATCCCCTAGAAAGTGAAAAATTACTTAATACACTGGCTAATAGGAATACTGAATAAATTCTTTTAAGTTATAACATTTTTTTCATAAAACAAAACTTAGGTTAGTTTCAAGAAAGAACTTCCTGATGAAAAAGTTTGCTAAACAGTGAATAAATTATTTTTTAAAATCATGTATGTGGAAACCCTTTCATGTTTCCAAAGCACTTGCCTTACAGTTACCCATGAAATAGATGGTATAATTTTTTTTGGTTATTCATTAGTAGAAAACTCCATTCCTAGGAAACTCCTTTTTCTCATGCAAATCAGTGACTTAATTATCTGATGTACTCAAAGGTTAAGTGACTTACCCGAAGTCACATAATGTCTGCCTTTATGTGTTGTTGGAAGGACTTAGTTCTTCCTGCTTCTGATACCTGCTTTCTATTCTCATTGCTGTTTCCAGATGAAAAAACCAAAGCTCAGAAAAATGAAGTGATTTGTTTCTATATCACAGTTAGTAACTGACAGAGCTATAACTCAAATGCACGGCTCCTGACTCTGAGTCTAGCACTTTTCCTGAGATGTTACGCTTTAATTTTTTTCAAATATCTTTTGTCTTTATTGTAAAATTGTTTCAGTCATGTTTGATCTTCTGTGATCCCATTTGGAGTTATCTTGGCAAAGATACTAGAACAGTTCACCATTTCCTTCTCCTGCTCATTTTATAGATGAGGAAACTGAGGCAAATAAGGTTAAGTGACTTGTGCAAGGTCACACAACTAGTAAATGTCCGAGGCTGGATTTGAACTCAGGTCCTACTGACTCCAGGGTCAACACTCTATCCAATGTGCCACCTAGCTACTGTAAGTTTTTACCTTGTTTATTATATTTTCCACTGTATTATTCCCTTCCCCCACCCAGAAAGTCATCCTTTGCCATAAACTATTGTTGCATCATGGATTCCAAGTGTTCTGTTAGAGGGCACAATTGGCCAATAACATCATTGTCTGTTTCTCCCATGATGTCTCTGGAAATTTCACCAGCCATGCCTTGTTATGACAATTAGCTTTTGTTTTTTTTTAAAGCTTACTCTGGCCTCTTGTGTCCTCTCTTCCACTGGTGTTTGGAATTTATATAAGATGAAAAATTAGTAGCTCAACTACAGTGACTCAGAACTTTAAGAAGAATTCCTAGCATTTAGTCATTGACTCTCTGCCCTCATTTAAATTTATATTTAACTTCTATCTATCTATCTATCTATCTATCTATCTATCTATCTATCTATCTATCTATCTATGTATCTGTCTGTCTATGTATGTATGTATGTATGTATGTATGTATGTATGTATGTATGTATGTATCTATCCCCTGGCTTAGAGTGCATGGGTATATATAGGGCAATGATTCCCGATTGGATGAGAGAACAATGAGTCATAATGCTGACACTTCATATCTGTGTTAGGAAGAAGCAAAGAATGTGTTGGAGATTGCTCCAACCAGTTTTCAAGAATGAATTTTCAGTATAAGCATTCATTTATACCTTTAAAATCAGCAAACACTTCAAATTAGGGTTTGATTTATTGATTATCTAGACTTAAGAAAGTGATGAAAAAAATATTAACAATAGGGATTAAACTTAAAAGTGTGTTGTGTATACATTTCTTTCATAGAGCTAGTTGTTAAATATTTATTAGCATACCCCTGGAGAGAAGGTACTTCTCTGAAGATGGCTGGAAGACTTTGAGAGAGGCAGTCTGTGGGGTTCTAAGCACTGGAAATAAAGAAACAAGATGAGGGCCTAAAATTACATGTTGACAGCTCTGAGGGTTCCTGGTAACCCCTCAAAAATCTGCACCTGCCTCTCCTGACTGACTCTTTTACAATTCTCCAACCATTTATTAATGTTGCATCTCTTATTTGTATATATGTAGCATCATAGCTGAGCATTGTCAATGAATCAGAAGTAACCTTCTCTATTTTTTCCCATCCCTTCTCCCTTCTCTCACCCTCCATACACACAGAACAGAAAGATAACAGAGTTGTCCTTCAGGGCAAACTACCTAACCTGAGTAGTAGAGCAAGCTGCCTAAACAGGGATTAACTTGGTAACTTAACTCATCCTCTCTCTCTCCCTTTCCTCCTCCTCTCCAAAAGAAGGTAAATTTTGATGGCCAGAAGCTGCCCAGTTAACTTGGGGTACATTGGCTAGATTTCCCTTCCCTTCCCTTCTTCCCTTCTTCCCTTCTTTTCTTCCCTTCCCTTCCCTTCCCTTCCCTTCCCTTCCCTTCCCTTCTTCCCTTCCCTTCCCTTCCCTTCCCTTCCCTTCCCTTCCCTTCCCTTCCCTTCCCTTCCCAACCTCCACCCAAAGGCTGTTTTTGGACTCTCCTGGCTTAGAGTGAAGTACCAATTTCTCTTCTAAACAACAACCCTGAGGCTCCTACCCTTCCCAGCATGAATTATCTATTTATTTTTTTCTTTTCTATTAAAGGGGCCTGACTACTTTTTAAAGAGGTCTATTCACTGAATGGGCATTACCTCACTTTAAGTGAGAAGGCCTTAGCCTAAAAGGCCAAGGTCTCCCATTGCATCCCGGGCAGGCTCCACTCATCCTGATGAGTATCTGGTCACTGGATTCAGATGGCTCAGGAAGAGAAAGTGAGGCTGGTGACCTGCACAGCCCTCCCTCACTCAAAACAAAGTCAAGTGTAAGTCATGTCATCATTTCTCTGATGTCATGGTCCTCTTCGAAAATGGACAAACACAACAACCCAACCTGAGTAGACAGGGGTATTACATATAATTCTGGATTGCTTTCCAGAATTGTTGTCCTACGTCACAGTTCTCCCAACAACACACTGATGTGCCCATATTTACCCAACCTCCCAATATTAATTATTCACATCTTTTTGTCCTATTTGCTAGTTTTCTGGGTTTGAGTTGAAAACTCAGGGTTCTTTTGATTTGCCATTCTCTTATAATTCATGATTTGGAGCACTGTCACATATGATTACTAATAATTTGCAATTGAACTGTTTTCTCACATTCTTTTTGATCTCTTATCCACCAGGATAGATTTGGTTTTTGAACTTACATATTTTTATTAGTTACCTATGTATCTTGGATATCAAACTCATTAAAGATTTCATATAAAGATTCTTTTTCATTTGCCAACTTCTTTTCTTTTTAAAATTATAATAATTTTATTCATGAAAAAGCTTTCCAATTTCATGTGATGAAAATGCTATCTTTTCTCATTTGTAATTGTCTCTTTCCCTTGTTTGACTAAAAATTCTCACCATATCCATATATGAAATATATATGCTGTATGTATCTTATTATGTTTTATGTTATGATCTTTAATTTTCAAGTCCCACACTCATTTTTAATTTATTGTAGAATATAGGTTAAGATGGTGGTTTAAACCCAATTTCTGCTTGAATGCTCTCCCGTTTTCCCAGCAGTTCTTATCAAATGAGTTCTTTCCTAGATAATATATGTTTTCAGGTTTATTGAACCCTGGATTATTGAGTTTGGTTCCTTATTCTTCTTCTTCATCTAAGTAGTTTCATCAATTTTCCTTCTTATTTTTAAGCCAGTTCCAAATGATTCTGATGGCTCCTGTCTTATAGTATAGTTTGAAATTCTGGATGTTCTATTTCTCTCTCACTCCTGCCTTTTTTTGTTGTTTCCCTTGGTGTTCTAGATCTTTTTTTCCTCTAAAGAATAATATTTCTATTTTGCATCATGGTGTATTTCAGTCCTAATGTCCTCCTTTGATTATCTTCTGGAAAAGAACTGAAGCTCATCTAACTGGAATGGTTTATCTGATCCTAGAAGAGCCCACCAAATGCAGTATTATGTCTACCTAAGATAGACTAGATGACATTCAATGGTTTCTCACAGTCCAAGGATGCTTTACAACTGTACAAGATAAAACCATGGTTACATCAAATACTTAACTTTTAAGAGATATTTAGGAAGCAAGGACAACGTGGGTAAAACAGTATTGAAGGCTAAAAGACAGAGTAATGTTCTTGTAGGGGACACAATGAATCACTGGAATTTATGTGTCAGTCCACCTTTAGTCTTATTTGGTCTGGGAATGTCTGCTTAAGAAGATAAGCAATTTTAAAGAATAAACTTCGTAGCTTTGACTTCACTAATACTTTTGAGCTAGTGGGGAATCTCTTTGGGAAGATCCTCTGAAATAGCTGCTAGGTAGCACAATGGAGAGAGCACCAAGCCTGGAGTCAGGAAGACTCAGCTTCCCGAGTTCAATCTGGCCTTGGTCACTTGGCGCTTAATGCAAGATGCTTAACCCTATTTGCCTCAGTTGTCTCTTCTATCAAATAAGCTGGAAAAGGAAAGGGCAAACCATTTTGGTATCTTTGGGAGGAAAATCCCAAATGAGGTCATGAGGAGTTAGACACAACTGAACAGTAATGAGATAAGAGCATAACTGTGGGACTGGAAGAATCTGAGAGGGAAGCCCCACTAGCAGTGGGAGAGCCAGGGAAAAGCTAGTAAGTTAGGTTTTAAGCCGAGTCTTGAAAGAAGTCAGGGAAGCTAGAGGGCAGAAGGGAGAAGGGAGAGCAATGCAGACTGAGTTAGGAAATGGAGTGATTTCTGTGAGTAGTAACAAGGAGATCAGAATTTGCCTCTTTGAGAACCATGGACAAACAACCATGGATCATGGAGCATGTGGATGGGAGTCAAATGTACAAAAGACAGAAAGGTAAGAAGGGGCCAGGTTGCAAAGAGATCTCAAAGCCAAGCAAAGGGTTTTATATTTGATACCTGAGGTAAGAGAGAGCCATTGGAATTTATTGAGGAAGGGATGTGTGACATGGTCATACCTGCAATTTAGGAAGATCATTTTGATAGTTGAGTGGAGGATGGAGGAGAGTAGGGAGAGACTGGTCACAGAAGGTCACCCTTTAGGCTATAGCAATAATCTAATTGTGAGGTGGTGAAGATCGTACTAGGGTGGGGACTGTGCAGCAGAAGAGGAGATGTATACTAAGGATGTTACAAAGGTTGAGTCAACTGAACTTGGCAATGGATTGGATCTAGGGAAGGGAGAGTAAGGCATCAAGGATGATAACCCTCCTGATGATGAGCCTCTCCATGTCTAACTAGGTTAGTTGTGTGGAGTCTGTTGCCAAGACTTTACTCTAAATCATTGCAGCATAGTAGAACTTTGCCAGATCTGGTGCTCTTTTGGTATTGCCTTTGAGAACCTAAGGTCACGTCTGTGCCAGAATGAAACTTTCCTTGACTTTGCTCTAAAATTCCTTTGATTTCCCTTCCCCCATCCCAGGTCTACTTCATAGATTTCAGACTTTCTAGATAAGCTATTCTCTGCTCACACATTTCAAGTCCCTAATTGTGCCATGGCAATAAATAAATAACTTGGAAAATACCAGACCAGATGATCTCTATTTCCTTGTTCTGTGAGCCTGTGATTATATTAAATGCAGGTTTATGTCTCTTAGGAATGAGGTTGTCATTGATCCCTTATTTTTTATGTCAAGGTCAGAAAATTCTAGTGTAGATGGACCTTGCTATCCCCATAAAAAGAGCCATACCTACCTTACAGGCATGTTTTGAAAATGATGGTTCTTTTGGTAGGTGGGAATGAGGGAGTTGTTAGGTGCAAACTGTTGAAATGTAACTTTTAAAGAGAAGTTTGGCTCTCCCAAGAAATTATCCTAAGGCATACAGAGGAAAAATCAAAGAGTGGGTGGTGACATGCAATTGAAGATAGCAAAAAAACAATGTGAGACATAATATGACTTGATGGAACTTGAGCAACTTGTATTATCATTGTGTTTGCTAATAGGTTACAAGGAATATTTTCATAATTTTCCAAGAATCTTGGCATGATTTTCTTTTTTTCTTTTTCTTGACTGCAGTTAACTTTTTCAAATAGAACATATGCACTTGGTTTGAAAAGCCTGTGCAAAATCCTGTGTTATTATGGCAGATGGGACTTCTGGGGGAAGATGATGGAGTTAAATGTTTCACGATTCTCAGACAGAGAGAGCTATTAAGTAGGAAGGCTAGGTTTACCACTAAAGGGGCTGTCTCAAATTCCATTTTAACACATAGATTTAAGACTGTCTTTAAAGCATTTTAAAATAGTTTCATCTTTACTAATGTTTTTTATTGGATCCCAAATCATTATTTTTTTCAGGTTAAAAAATAAACAGACTTGTTCATGGAAGACTTAGATGAATTGAAGAGAAGTAAAGTAAACAGAACCAAGAAAATAAAATACGCAAGGCTGCATTTATAGATCACTAAGTCCGATATACTTTTTTGACAACAGTTAGGGAGATGGAAAGAACTGGAATCACAAAACAATTGAAAATGAATGTTTCAAAATTACAAAGAACAAGCTTGGCCTTAAAAAAAAGATATGAGAAAATCCCTCTTATAGGGGTAGGGAGAGGATAGTTCAGGGTGTAGAAAATTATCTATATAGTTAGGTTCTTTTTCTTAATGAATTGATTGGTTTTGCTCTTTTAAAAATTTTCTTTTTTAAAAAAAATCTTTCTTTTTTTTAAAATAAAAGATGGCTTTCTGAGAAGGGGGAAGGAAAGGAATACAGGGGGATATTTAAGTGTTGCAAAGGCAGAAGATAATAAAATTTCCTTTTAAAAAAATCCCTTTTAAGATAAGAGAAGCAAGGAGCAGACACGTTTTTAGATACTGCTTCAATCTGTCTGCAAACTCAATCAAACAGACCACAGATAAACTTTATTAAGACAGATGGCTGGTTTTTCATTATAGTAAATAAAGGGAGATTCACGATGGAGCTTCTGAGTCTGCGGGTTAGGCAATGTTTGGGGAAGGTGGAAGATCTCTTTCTCTCCCCTTTCTGTTTTTGACATGCAGTGTGTTCTGTGTTTGCACTGGGCGCCAGCACTCTCAGGGTCACACGCCTTGCCTTCATCCCTGCTTCTCCTTTCGGTGTTTATTTGTGCTATGCCTTCTGGCCCTTCTTTACCCAAGGCCCCAGCTGTCCACATAGCAATTTTATTGAACACTTCTTGAGCACTGACAATGCGCTCAGTGCTGTTGAAAACAAGGAGCACAATAGCCCTGCCTGTCCTGTGTTATGCCCCAAACCCCAGCTGTCTTCTGGACGACGGCATTCTGAATCCGGCTGTCTGTGTCTCATTTCAGGGTGAACTTAAACCATTACCCTGGCTACATGTCAAGGTAGGGGGAGGGGGAGAAATGAACCAAACATGTGAACACCAACAATGGCATGCATTGTGAGAGGCATCCATAGCTGAAGAAATGTGAATGTGCATTCAGATAGACTCACAAAGGAAAAGGGAAAATGCTGCCCATGCTGGCTCCAGGTATCAGAGGGCTGAAGATGTGGGGAGGGGAAAGGAGACAGAGTTCTCCCAGGACAGTGAAGCAGAAAAGCAGGTGACCCAACCAGGAATTGATTTTCTTTGGGCTATGTCTGGAAGTGGCTTTATAGATTGCAGAATCCAACTTTCTTATTTGACAGATGAAGAGGTTAAGGGCTAGAGATATGGATCAACCATCAATCAATAAGCATTTGCTAAGTGCCAGTATATGGAGGTGCTGAGGATACCAAGTGAAGCAAAGTGACTTAATCTGAAGTTGTGTAGTCAAAGGGAATGAAACCCTAGGTCTCTTCACCTCTTGTCCAATGTCCTCTCTACCACCAAAAGTTGTTCCTTTTTTCCGCCATATCTTCCTCCTTCTCTGCTTCAGTAGGAGGTGAGGTGAACCCATAATCAATTCTCTATCTCCCAAAGTGATGTGGATAGCAGGTTCCCCATTGCTGGAATTTTTCCACAGAGGGACTATGACTGCTCATCGGACAGGTTATATCCAGGACTTTTTCTGGAGGTTGGGGCCTAACTTAAAGTTTCTTCCAACTCTAAGATTCTGTAACCATGGCATTAGGGTACGCACAGCTTTGAACTCAAAGGGCCTGAGTGCAAATCCTGCTTTCAATATTTATGTCCTTTGTGACCATGGGCAAGTCCTCCTGTTCCTTATCTATAAAATGAGTTGGGTTGGATGGTTTTGGAAGTCCCTTCCAACTCCAGGTTTATGATTTAGTCATTTCCCTCCTTCTTTGCTCTCTTAACCCACTGCAGCTAAAGGACCTTGCTTTCTTTTCTTGTCCACCCTTGCACCAAAATCTCTTTTACAGGAAACACTGTCAAATCATTTCTCTCCCAAACTCTACTTGTGCAGTATATTGATTTAGAAAATGACATATTAATATTATCTAGGTTTTATTACATTTTTATTTATTTTCCTAAATATTTCCCAATTTTCCCATTAATTTTAACCTGGCTCAGCCCTCACTCTAGAGCATTGTAGGTCACATATGGCTCCTGACTCTCCTACTCTAGGCAACTCTCTCGAACTGAGCTGCAGAGGATGTGTTAATCTGCATGGCAGAGGGAATTTCTTCATCCAGGCATTCCTTACAGTAATGAAATCACAGGTTCAGTTCCTGTTCCCATCTCATATTTTAGAGCTTTGATAGAAAAAACCTAATGTTTCCTATGCTTATACAAATACATACCTTGTATCACCTAACAATAATGGTCCCTTTAGCCCTAATATTTAACCATGTATATTTATTTCTATCATCTCACCCTTCTTCCCAAATTCAAGATTGTTTATTTCATTCCTTTAGGAAGCAAAGACATTCCGACCTCCCACATGTCCTCCCACCTCCTCTCAAAGCTGCTTCAGCAGCCAGCTGCGCCTACCTTGGTATTCAGGATGTTTAGGTTATCCTGAGGCTTCTCCTAATTGCCATGGCTTCTCTTTTCTCCTTGCTCCCATCTTCATCCTTCCCCCAGTTTACATAGTTGTTGCTCGGTTCTTCCTATGCCACTCAGAGAAGTTTCCTTTTGGAAGACATAAATGGGAGGATCATTTGCATAAAGTTGTCTTGAATAGTTTCAAGGAAGGAAGAGACATAGTCTTTCAGATAAGTTTTTAAATCACTCATTTTTCTTTCTACTTGGGCTTCTACCAGTTAATAAAATAAAACAAAATGCACATCTATTATTACCACCTCCCATTAATTGCTATCGGTAGTTGATAACTTGGGAGAACCTTTTGAAGGAAACAATAACAGATCACCACAACTGAGTTGAAAAAATTATTCTTGAGTTCCATGGGTAAAGTGGAGAAAGGAGGATGCTAGTTGGCAGGTCTTTATCTTAACCAAAGGGGAGGAAATGGACTCAAAATGTGGCTGGGACTATTCAGATTAGAACAGGGGAAGAACTTCCAGACAGAAACCAGACAAAAGCTAAGCAAATGTCTTCATTATGTTTTAAAATCAGATCCCTTTCATGGAGTGCTTTAGACATACTCACTGAGCAGGTTTGACTCCAGGGTCAGGTTCAGCATTCCTCCTTATCATTAGTCACTTAAAGAGACTTGTTCAATTAAAGGAGAATTTTATAAGATAAACAGACAGTTCTTTTCACACAAAAACATCCATCATATATCACAGGCCTCTAGGGGCAAGCATTCCAAACATACTCCAGAATCCACCTGATAATCATTTCTTGATTCAACATAAAATGCTAAAAAACAAGAATCAGCATGCAAACAAGATCAAAAGCCATTCCATGAACATGCGATAGGGAATTTTTCCTATCTATATCTATATCTATATACATATATGTGTGTATATATGTATGGGTGTCTTTTTTTTCTTTTATGCCCTTTATCTAGATCCAGAGGGCAATACTGTGGCTGTCAATTAGGTCAGAATAGGAAAACTCGGAAAAAAGTAGTTGTGTTGTTAAGGCTTCCCTTGGGAACGATTTTGCAGACCTGGTCTCTATGTTGATTACTCATTTCATTCCCCATAGCAATTTCATAGAATCATGGAATTTTGGAGTTGGAAGGGACGTTAATGGTCACAGATCATAAATCATGGTATTTCAGAGCAAGCAGAGCCCTTTCAGATCATTTATTCCAACCCCTTCATTTTACAGAAGGAAGCCCAAAAGGTAAAGACATCTACTTCAGGGTTCTATCCAGAAAACAGGCCACTGCTATAACAGCCCAGACAGGTAGTCATCTGGTTGAATATTTCCAGTGACAGGAAACTCACTTCCTCCAAAAGTAGCCCTTTTCAATTTGTACAACTCTGATTCTTATTGATCAGGGTTTCTCACAGGAATCAAAAAAATCTACATTAGGAAGTCCTTCCTTATACTAAGTTGAAATCTTCCTTCCATTAACTTCTATCCTTCCATTTGTTCTACTTTTGCTTTCTGAGAGCTACAGAGAATGTGTCTTATCCACAGGCTAGCCCTTCAATTATTGGAAGATAATTCTATTTCCTATAAGTCTTCTCTTCATTGGGCTAAATATGCTCAATACCTTCAACTGTTTGTTCACTCACACATTTATTCATTCACTCAGCAGACCTTTAATTTTTGTAAAAATTTTATTTTTTCTATTTCATTTGACATTTATATTTAAAATAAAATTTTAAGTTCCAAACTTGCCTCTCTCCTTTCTTCTCTTCCTTCGTCCTTAAAGACAGTAAACAATCTGACATAGGTTATATTTGTCTAATCATGTAAAACATATTTCCATACTAGTCATGTTGTTGAAGAAGAAACACAATAAAGGGAAAAATATGCAAAAAATTTTAAAAGTGAAAATATGCTTCACTTCTTGTTATAGATGTGAATAGCATTTTCTGTCATGAGTCTTTTAGAACTGTCTTGGGTCACTATATTGCTGAGAAGAGCTAAGTCAATCATAGTTAATTATCATACAATGTTGCTGCTCCCAGGCTCTGCTCATTTCACTCATCAGCAGATCTTTATTGATCACTATTGAAACAGTTTATAACCTAAATACTTTACATAAAGCTTAATTTCATATGACGAAAAAGGAAAATGATAAATGTTGGAGAAAATGTTGGAAAATTGGAACACTAATGTATTGTTGGTGTAGTTGTGAATTGATCCAACCATTCTGGAGAGCAATTTGGAACTATGCCCAAAGGACTATAAAACTGTGCATACCCTTTGACCCAACAATACTACTACTAGGTCTGTATCCCAAAGAAATCATAAAAATGGAAAAAGGACCTTCATTTATATTTATTTATAATATTTTATTTATTTATTTATATTTATAGCAGTTCTTTTTGTGGTGGCAAAGAATTAGAAATTGAGGGGATGCCCATCAATTGGAGAATGATTGCACAAGATGTAGTATATGAATGTAAGGGAATACTATTGTGCTGTGAGAAATGATGAGCAGTTGGATTTCAGAAAAACCTGGAAATTTACATGAACTGATGTTGAGTGAAATGAGCAGAACCAGGATAACATTGTACATAATAACAGGTTGTTGTGTTCTTCTTGTGTTTGTTCCTCATTTTCAAAGAGGACCAGGACATCAGGGAGATGACATGACGTGCAGTTAACTTTGATTTGAGTGAGGGAGGGCTGTGCAAGGTCACTAGCCTCACTTTCTCTGCCAGAGCCATCACATAGTAACAGCAACGTTATGCGATGAACAACTTCGATAGACTTAGCTATTTTCAGAAATACAATCATCTAAGACAATTCCAAAAGACTCATGATAGAGAATGCTATCTACATCCAAAGAAAGAACTATGGAATCTGAATGAAGCTCAAAGCATACTATTTTTCTCTCTTTTTTCTTTCTTCTGGTTTTCTCCCTTTTGTTCTGATTCTTCTTTCACAACATGACTAATGTGGAAATATGTTTAATATGATTGTACATATATAGCCTATATCAGATTGCTTGCCATCCTGGAGAGGGGGAATGGGAGGGAGGAAGAGAGAGAGAAAAAAATTTTGAACTCAAAATCTTACAAAAATAAATGTTGAAACTATCTTTACATGTAGTTGAAAAAATAAAATTAATAATAATAGATTAAATTAAATAAATAATAATATAACTATTTATATTATGTATAACTATATGCATAATATATTATGTATGTATAATGATATATTATATAAAACAAATAATAAATATAATAAAAATGATAAAACAAAACTATTAAGTGGGGAAAATATTAAACAACTATAACAGTTAAAAAAAACCAACAATTTCTCTCATCTCTTAATTTTATTTTTTTAGATATGATCCCTTCCTATTCAACTCACCCTGTGCCCTCTGTCTCTCTGTCTCTGTCTCTGTCTCTCTCTCTATGTATGTTTGTGTGTGTGTGTGTGTGTGTGTGTGTATAATCCCACCAACTACCCAGATACTAAAAAAGTTTCAAGAGTTACAAATATTGTCTTTCCATGTAAGAATGTAAACAGTTCAACTTTTAGTAAGTCCCTTATGATTTCTCTTTTCTGTTTACCTTTTCATGATTCTCTTGATTCTTGTTTGAAAGTCAAATTTTCTTTTCAGCTCTAGTATTTTCATCAAGAATGCTTGAAAGTCCTCTATTTCATTGAATGACCAAAGTCCTCTATTTCATTGAATGACCATTTCTTTCCCTGAAGTGTTATACTCAATTTTGCTGGGTAGGTGATTCTTGGTTTTAGTTCTAGTTCCTTTGACTTCTGGAATATCCTATTCCATGCCCTTTGATTCCTTAATGTAGAAGCTGCTAGATCTTGTGTTATCCTGATTGTATTTCCACAATACTCAAATTGTTTCTTTCTAGCTGCTTGCAATATTTTCTCCTTGACCAGGGAATTCTGGAATTTGGCCACAATGTTCCTAGGAGTTTCTCTTTTTGGATCTCTTTCAGGCAGTGATCAATGGATTCCTTCAATACTTATTTTGCCCTCTGGTTCTAGAATATCAGGGCATTTTTCCTTGATAATTTCATGAAAGATGATGTCTAGGCTCTTTTTTTGATCATGACTTTCAGGTAGTCCCATAATTTTTAAATTGTCTCTCTTGAATTTGTTTTCTAGGTCAGTTGTTTTCCTAATGAGATATTTCACATTATCTTCCATTTTTTCATTCTTTTAGTTTTGTTTTGTGATTTCTTGATTTCTCATAAAGTCATTAGCCTCCATCTGTTCCATTCTAATTTTTAAAGAACCATTTTCTTTAGTGAGATTTTGAATCTCCTTTTACATTTGGCTAATTCTGCTTTTGATAGCATTCTTCTCCTCATTGGTTTTTTGAACCTCTTTTGCCAATTGAGCTAGCCTATTTTTAAAGATATTATTTTCTTCAACTTTTTTTGGGTCTCCTTTAACAAGCTGTTGACTTGCTTTTCATGATTTTCTTGCATCTCTCTCATTTCTCTTCCCAATTTTTCCTCCATCTCTCTTACCTGATTTTCAAAATCCTTTTTGAGCTCTTCCATGGCCTGAGTCCATCGAATATTTATTTTAGATGTTTGGGATACAGAAGCCTTGATTTTTATGTCTTTCCCTGATGGTAAGTATTGTTCTTCCTCATCCAAAAAGGATGGGAGAAGATATCTGTTCACCAAGAAAGTAACCTTCTGCAGTCTTATTTTTTTCCCCTTTTTGGGGCATTTTCCCAACCAGTTACTTGACTTTTGGGTCTTTTGTCAAGAGTAGGATATACTCTGGGGATCTGTAAGATCTCAATTCCTCCAAGGTGGCACAATCAAACCTGTACACTGGTCTGGGAGCAATAAGAAACTGTTGTGCCCAGAATCTGTGAATAGTACTTTCCTCTCCATGACCACCTGGCCTCCAGTTCCATCAAGACAGCACTGGGGGCTGAAATTCAGATAAGCTGCTCAATTCCCCCAGGGGCTTTAGGTGGGGGCACAGCTGCCACACAGGGCTGAGGTAAGGATCAGCTGCTCAGTTCCCCCAGGAGTTTTACAATCCAGCAACGGATCTGGGCTGTTGTGGGAGCTGCTGTTACCCAATGTGGCCTCTGCCACCACCACCTGAGGCCAGAGCTGTGGAAAGACCCTGCTCCCTTCTCAGTCAGCTGAAAAACCCTCTCACTGACCTTTGACGCCTGTGGGTTGAGGGATCTGCCAACCACTGCTATTGCCACTGAGGATTCTGCCCCCAAGAACTGCTTGGGTTCTCCTCCTGGTGCCCAGCCATGAGGCCAAGGCTAGGCTGGGCTCTGCTCTGCATCCGGTGCTACAGACCTTTCCCATTGACCTTTCAGGTCACCCTGGGCTGGAAATCTCCTCCACTCCATTGTTCTATGACTTCTACTTCTCTAGAATTTGTCAAGAGTCTTTCTTTACAGGTATTTTATGGGCTTTGGGGGAAGAGCTAGTGTATATGCATCTTTCTACTCTGCCATCTTGTCTTTATCCTTATCATATTTCTATGAATGCAAACTGTAATTGCTTTTTTTAAGTAAACATTTCACATGATGACTTCAATTTGAGCTGTTAAACCACTAGCCTCATTCTCTATCACCATCAGCTACCCATTCAATTTATTTTATAGAAACTGCTGTAAGGCTAAATCTGACTTATTTGATATATGTAGGACACAAGTCTTTCAACCACTCATCTTCAGTTTTCTTATTTGTAAGATTGAGTTAGATGGTCTCTAAAGTCTTTCCTGGATTCAGATCTCTGATTCTCTAAGAAGGACTTTGTTCAACTCTGCCACATCAAGACATCACCCTGCGATATCATTGATCCTCTTAGAAAATGAAAGACCAACAACAAATTTCAGTCCAACCTGCAGCCCTTTGGAAATCTGTTTCCAGGCATTTGTGACTAAATGGCATGAACTGTGTGATTATTTAAAGTCTTTTAATTGGCTGCAGACCCAGAGTAAGGACTGGAGGAATCCTGAGTGAGAACTGAGTGGGTAAACAAGAGCAATGTTCAGCCTCTAGGTAATTCTTTCCTTTTGTGACTGCAAGGAGGCAGGTCTGTTTTGAGCTGGTGGGTAGGAAGTTACTGCCCTTTGTCCTACCTGGTTATGGGGACTATGAGCACATGACCACTTCTCTCATTTGTGTTTGTTGCTTCCTGATCTTAGACAAATAAATATTCTGAGGTGGGCATGTCCAGGTAGTGAGCTTGTAAGTTCAGAAAATGTGCAAGTCCTATTACAGGTCTTCCTAGAAACTAAAGGTCATAGCAGTGACCACCAGAGTGGTAGTGACTGATGAAGCATTGAAAAATGGATGTGGAAAGACAGTCATGCAGGGACAGCAGCCAAATCAGGGAGAGTAGACTCAAAATGTTTTTATAACTGCTGCTCTTGTCATACCTTTTCAATAAATGTCTTTTCTAAAAGCTAATGGAGTCAACTAGTTGATTACTAATAGAAAGTATACAGCTGAGGAACAAGAACTAAACTACTTGAATCACAGATTCACAGATCTGTGAATTGATCACCAATTCAACCTACAAAAAGAGATGGTCTTTGATTCAGTTTTCCACCTACGCCAGAGGCAATGAAGTCTCCCAGAGAGGTAAGGAGTGTAGACTCAGTCCTCAGGACTCCCAGCTAGGCCAGCAATGCTGGCTTGCTCAGAGTAGATCATGGATTCAACTTCAGGCCTAGAGCAGATCATCTCTCCATAGAGCAGATTGTGGTCTCAGCCCTTTTGCATTGCTGTTCAGTCATTTCAGCCATGTCTATTTAGCCATGACCCTATTCAGATTTGTTGGGTTTTTTGTTTTTGTTTTTGACCAAGATGCTGGAAGGGTTTGTCATTTCCTTCTCTAGGTCTCAGCCCTAGGCCAAGAATAGTAATAGGCAAATAGCAACCCAAAAGCAGATCAGGGACTCAGGCCTGGGCCCAGAAGGTCTAAGGTAGTAGCATGGTTATTCTGAACTTGCTGAGCTTTCAGCTAGTTGAAAGGAGCTGTAGACAGCTATTGTCTTCTTGAATACCAACCAGGAGCAAGTCTTCAACTGTGGTCCTTAGACCAAAATCTATAAAGTCCAGGAGGGCAGTGATCAGCTCATACCCTCAATCTGACTTTATAGGACTCACTGAAAGTTACAAAAGTCTCTGGTTGGAGTCACCATTATGATTCTTGAAGAATATGGCAATCAATACCCAAATAACATAGAGGCAGGACCCCAGATAAGACAAGTCAGGACCATAAAAGATCTCAACAGGACAGTCAGAAATGCACAGAGAGCCTGGTTCTAACATAAAGTTTCAATCTGGAAAGCAATAAGAAAAACGCACTTTTACTATGATGATATCAAGGACACTCAAGACAGAGACCCAGAAAAGGAGAATAATTACCAAATACCTGTAAGAAAAGCCCCGAAGAAAAAACAGACTTTAGTCACAAGATCAATTAGAATTCTTAAAAATTTTTAAAATGTAATACATATGAGTGTTTATTCAATGTAGCTTTAACCTCGACCCTCTAACATTCCCATAATTTTATAGTTTACAGATGACTATGTGGAAGAAAAATATTTTAACCATCTCTCATTTTATTGAACTAATATGAAAAATACATCAATAATGCACAAGAATAACCTATATCAGATTACATGCCATCTTCGGGAGAGGGGGAAATTTAGAACTCAAAGATCTTATAAAAGTGAATGTTGAAAACTATAAATAAATAAATAAACGGATGAATGAATGAACAAACCAAAAAAAAATAAATAAATAGTGCACAGGAATTCCAAGGCTCTGCAAGATATTTTCTGGAGAGATAAAAATGATGGTTGCAGAACATTTTGAGATTTCTAAGAATCATCTATGTCCTCATCCTGTTGTCATTTGAGCAGCATTTTTTTCTTCCATTGTTTTCCTTTGCTTGTAAGGGGTGCCTAGAGAAGGTGAATGTTTTGTTGGACTTCAATGATGGCCTCTTTGTTCTTTGTATACTATTCATAATGAATCTAGCTAGGGTGTATGGGGTGCTCAGGGAGGACTGGCACCTCTGGTGTGAGGGCTTGCTGAGACCTCTTCAGATACCTTTGGTATCTACCCGCCACCTAACTCTTAACCTATGGCTCCAAGAATGTGTAGTATGTGCAGTGGTCACACTCCAGTAAACCAGACTGAGCGTAACTGAGAAGCCTCAAACCCATCAGTGAGTTGGGGGGGTGTCCACCCTAAGCATATGAAGATTTCACCCAGTGGAATGAGTAATTGAGAACAGTTTGTTCCAATGGTCATGAAGGCAGCTGAAGCACAGTCTATGGAGGACACTAAGAACATTCACTGCATCTCAGGACATTGCCGGTCATCCTGACTTTTGTTTCCCCACTGGACTTCATGACTTTGGAATAGAGTGTGGGGCTGATGACTTCGTGCCACTCTGCCTCATTTAAATCCAATTCACCCACAAGTCAAGACATCACCCTGATGTCACCAGTCCTCTTCGAAAACAAAGGACAAACAACACCAATAAATTCACAATAAATTCTCAGTCCTATATATTGAAATCTTATCCATAGGCCTATTTCAGATGCCACTACCATATACTGTCTGTGTGATGTGGGGCAAGTCTTTTCACCTCTCTTTGCCTCAGTTTCTTTATTTGAAAAATGAAGAAGTTGGACCAAATTATCCCTAAGGTCCTCTCTAATCTTCCAGCTATAATCCTAGAATCTCTGAAGACTGCTTTCCTGTGATCTTTCAGACTTAAAATTCCCAAAGTATCTTGTTTATGCCTCCCTTAAACATTTACTCTTTGTTGCATTATAATGATTTGAATGCTGAATAACACAGAATTTCTTATCTCCATGTAGTAAGAACCAGACCTTATTTATCTTTGTATCTTCCCTACCACCTAGCAGAGTGATTTACACACAATAAATATTTTAATGCTTATTAAATTAAATTGAGATTGCAGTCAACTAAAAAATTTCAAGTCTTTTTTTATCAAAATAGCTGAGGCTCCCCATCTCCTCCATGCAATATTTATTTGTACCAAGCACAGTGGCTCCCACATACTAAGTCTTGACAAATATTTCTTGAATTAGTGAATGGATAGATGGATGGATGGGTAAATGTGACACAAATTCTAGTACAAATTATTTTCCCATGATAATCTTGATTATTGTGACAGCTAGGGCATTTTTCCAGTTGGCGAATAGGTTTTTGAAATGGAACTGGAAAAATCAAGAGCCTTTTCAGCTAAGAGGACAGCAAGTAAATTAGAATTTGTTTATAGAACGTTTCCATGGCAAATGTTGTCTTTGGGGAAATTTGCATCTTTGAATTTTGGCGCAGTCGGTAAGCTTCACATCCATTTAGGAAACAAAGCCACATAATGGTTTGGCTACAATCACCCAGATGGCTTTGGATCCCAATTTCCATTTCACCTTAGAATTAGTTCCTCATTTCACAGGGAAGAAAAGCAGTGACAATATGCCCTAAGAGATGTTTTCCCCCTTTTTTCTTTTCAAGGTAGTGTGTTAGGGTTAAAAGGAAGATTCTTTGAAACATATTGACTTGGCTTCTTCCCTTCTCTTCCTATCCGCCCCCTCCCCTCCTCTTCTTCATCCTGGCCCCTCCTTCTCTTCCCCTTTCCACTGCCACCCCATACACACACACACACACACACACACACACACACACACACACACTCATTCTCTCTCTCTCTTTCACTCTTTCTGTCACACACACACTCATTCTCTCTCTGTCTGTCACACACACACTTGCACACTCTTTCTGTCACAGGCACTCACACACACACACACACTCTATCTCTCTCTGTCACACCACACACGCACACACACGCACACTTCTAATGATGTGCTTAGAATAATTTCTGGTTTGCAGCTGTAGTTTTTTCTCCCTTATGACCATCCTTTAAACTGCTTCCCTCCCACACATACTTTCCCATGAGCAGACACACACTCATATCTATGCTTGCAAATCTCTTGTGAGTCCACACATATTTTTTTTTTACCTCAATGTAAGGCCCTATGTAGGAATGTATGTTAGGAATCATGAACCAAGAAGACCGATGAACAATGAACTGTGACCCTCCTTGCTTGTGTGTAACCCTTGGCCCTTTAGAGGAGAAAAATTAATTTTTATCAATAAATTCATAGTTTCAAAGCAAATATCAACTTTAGAATGATACAATGATACCCTGAAAGGGTACAGAGTTTAGGTAACACGCATATGCTTAAGGGAGCATCAGTAGAGTCCCAGGAGTACATGGAATAAAGTGTCAAGGAATTCAGGGTAGTGTTAACTACAGATGAAAATCCCGAACTTTCTCAGTAGCACCACATGGAATAGGAAAAGTTTGTGAATTAACTTTGTTTTTCAATGCAACAGTGAATAAGAGTCAACACTCCATTTTAGCAACACTTGATACTTGTTTGCCTGAATCTCGCCAAGAGTCTCAGGTTTCAAACACTTGATTTCTAATTGTCCTATGTGGTCTTCCTTGGTCCAGTTAGGCTTTACTGAAACCCTGTCTTTATGTGGGTCAGGATTTCCTTTTTTAAAAGTCTCTCATTTCCAGAAACTCCCTGCAATTCCTATTTCCTGTTATGCAGCTTTCCAAGTTGGAGCAATTTTTGTCAATGAAGTTTTGGGATGATTTCTTGGGGTTGTTGAATACTCATGTAACTTCATTGATTTTGAAAAGGTCTTTTCCAGAAATTTCTTAACTTATTAAGGCTTCTATTCTTCTCAATGTAGAACCTTTTTCTCAACTATTTTTTATCAATAAAATAGAAAAATAAATAAAATGAACTTAAGCTCAGGTAGATGAAATCCAATAGATCTTTTCCAAACTCTCCCAAGTAAATGGGCCTTTGATTTTTATCCCAGTTATAATATCTATTTCCATGTTTTACTCATAAAATATTTGCCAGGCTTCAGCTTATGTCTACTCTTGAGATTCCTTCAGATATGTTAGAGTAATAGAGGTCATGGAATCAGAGAGGAGACTGTGTGTTAGTGTCAAAAATGCAGTCATAGACTTGAATTCTAACCCTAGCCCTGCCAACGATAAAGTGTGTAAAATTAGAATCATAGATTCAGAGCTAGAAAAGTTGTCTAAGGCCATCTAATACAACCCTCCTTGCATTATAGATGAGGAAACTGAGGGCCAGAGAGATTACGTGTGACTCAAAGTCACATGGGAAGAGAGAGAGTGGCAGGACAAGTTCTTACATGATGATATAATTCTCTAGACCTTTGCTCTTATCCATAAAATCAGAGGGTTGGACTAGTGTCTGTGAAAGATTCTTTTCCAGTCCTAATTTTATTTAATTTCTCAAATTTAAAAGGCTTTTTTGGCATAGTACAATGTCCTCCCCTTCAAGGCAAGAATAATCCTCAACCATTTAGGCAGTTGGGGGCAGAGGGCTATATCATGTCATAGAGTTTCCAAAAAGAGGGCTCTAGAGGTGACAACTTCTTGTGCCTTATAAATTTTGTAGCTAAAAATTCTTCCTCTAATTTAATACCTAAATAGTTCTATGATCTTATTGGTACATGTTTTGGCATAGCTTTCAATCCAACCACTCTTTCTCATTTTGTGCCATTTTTATCTATAGCTTTCCATAAATCTTCCCAGTGCTCTGGAGACTTTTCTCTTCCTATTCAATTTTAGGGCAAGCTCAGTGTTCTTCTACAATGTCTATTGAATATATATGTGTGTGTGTATACACATACATACATGCACACACATGCATGTATACTCATACACGTAGGTGTGTATATACACACATGATATGCATGTGTATGTATATGTGTATATGCATATATGTGTGTGCTTATATATTTGTATAGTGATGGTATAATTCTGGCTATTGTTGTAACAGAAGTTCATAATCTAAACAATGTGTAGTTTTCATTCATTTGGTTTTTTCAGTGGTGGTCGTTAAGCTGATGTGTTTAGAAGGGCCATGGATTTCACTGTAATATTTCAAAGCTTGATGCCATCAGAAATAGGGGCCTCTAGAGAATCTTACCATCTATAGGGAATTTTGCATCCATTTGAAGGACATCTTCTGCAAAAATGCCAGACACCTTTGGCAAGCATATGACTCCCTGTCTCCTAACCATTTGATAATCATAAGATTATTGAAAAAATTCATTTCTGAAGTTGCACCAATCATGAAATCTTATGTTCTATTAATAAACAGATAGCAAACACCTTGTTGGTAATTCTCTCGTTAACTTAACCCCTTATCTAATAACCTTTATTGTTGTATCCTTTCTTGGATTTCACTTAATCCCTTTTGCTGCCCGCAAAGCTTGTTTTCTATTATTCTATCTCTGATGAAAATGGGACATGAGTCACTAGCTACCGTGTTTCTGAGAAAAATTAATAACAAAATCTGAGTTAAATTAAGAAGTGAGATTAATCATGGTAACAGATGTCAACTCCCTCTCCTTATGATTTATTTATGAAAGGGCACAGGTGATGATGAACATATTTATCTTTTTCTTAGGATTATCCTTAATAGTTCTGGTGTTTTTAATATTTCTTACCTTCAGGATATTATAATAGTCTCTAGTACAGTGGAAAGATGTCTTTTTTTTTTTTGATTCGTGCATAAAGTGCATTTAAGTGATGAACTTTAACATCACTTAACTTTAGCAGAGTTGCGTGAAGTCATCGGTCTTGCTCTCTCCTCCAGTGTCATCACGGTCCAGTGGCAGACCAGAATCAAGACGACTGGTGATGACCCAGGATGCAGTGGGTGACCTTGGTATCTTTGATGTTTAACCAAGCTCTAAGCACTCTACAGCTTCTGCTTCAGTCATTGGAACAAACCCATTCTGCCAGGGAAGTCTTCACATGCTTGGGGTAGACATCTCCCCAATTCACCAATGGGTTTGAGAGCCCTCGATTACTCTCCCATCTGCCAAAATGGTTTACTGGGGTGTGGCCTCTGTGCATGTTGCAGCTTCTTGGAGTCACAGGTGAGAGTTGGGTGGGACAGGTGAACACAAAAAGTGGAAACAGTCTTGAAAAGGGCTTGGCAGCCATCACACCAGAGGTACTAGTCTTCCATGAACACACTATACTTGGAATCTGAAAAAGGAAGCATGATACAGTAGAAATAATGATAATAGGCAACATTTATATACTGTTTTATATGTTATCTAGGTGCAGCTAGGTGGCTCAGTGGCTAGAGTTCCCAGGCTAGAGTCAAGAAAACTAATCTTTGTGAATTCAAATCTGGCCTCTGACACTACTTAGCTGTGTGACCCTGGGCAAGTCACTTAACCCTGTTTGACTCCATTTCCTCATCTGTAAAATGAGCCAGAGAAAGAAATGGCAAACTACTCCAGTATCTTTGCCAAGAAATCATCAAATGAATTCATGAAGAGTCAGAGATGACTGAAACAACTGAAAAATTATGCTATCTCATCTAATCCTTACAATAACCTTGTGAAGTAGTGCTAACATCATTTTGTTTAATAATAGTAGACACTAGTATGATCTCCAATTTACAAGTGAGAAAAACAAGAGACAGAAGTTAAGTAACTTGCCCAGGGTAATACAGCCAATAAGTATGCAAGGCAAAATTTGAATTTATGTCTTTCTAACTCCAGCCTTCTACTCCCTGTGCTAGATTTGGAGTCAGAGGCATGGCTATGAATCCTACCTCTGCTACTTACTACCTGTGTGATTTTATACAAGACACCACCTCTATGGCTCTCAGCGGGGCTGGTCTAAATGGCCCCTAAGATCTCTTCCAGTGCTGAATTTATGGTGCCATGACATGGCTTTGAGTTCTGGCTTTGTCACTTACTAGTTCTGTGATTGGGGGTGGGGACAAGTATTTAACAGCTCTGAGATTCATTCTAACATGGGGAAAATAATACCTCATCACCTCTCAGATTGAAGTATTGTATAAAAACTTGGATGTGAAAAGACTTTGTACCCATAAAACACTTTGGAAATTGTAAGCTCCTGTTACTCCTTAAGTGGATCTTTGGTCTCCTCACTTTGGCATCCATGTCTCCCTCTTGTGTGACCCTGGTCCATGCATGCCCTCCTCTAAGTTTGCCGCAGGGGGTCCAGTTGACGTGCCAAGCCTGTCTTGTTTTGTCTCAAGATAAGAAGGTAACAATGGGGCATACTAGCTTTCTACCTGTCATCACTCACCCTTATGACCAGTTCATCTTCTCTTACTCTCATCCATTTCCTTAATAACATCTTTTATGCCTGTTCTTTACCAAAGTTCCTTATGGGTTTCATGCCCACCATTCCATTCTCTTCAATACTCAAACCATAAGGAGGCACCTAGAGAGTTTGTCTATCAGTACACATACTTGAAACAGAGAGTACAAGATGGAGGAGCTGGAACCCGGCTTAAACAGGAAGAGGAGCCTTCCAGAAATTACAAACTTCTTTTTTTTCTCTCAAGGTTCCCATGGAAACAAAGGCTTATATGTTTAATACCAAGATTCTGTGAGTATCGCTGTTTAGCAGTGAGACTGTCTCTAAAGGATTAAAAATACTTGTTAATAATAAAGAGGAAATAATCAGTATTAATCATCTCAATTTCCAAAGTCAAGAATCCCAATTTATTGATATAGATTTGGAAAAGGGTAATTCTAAGAAAAGCATAGGGTTTGGCAAGAGGTAAAATCCAACTTAAAGATATTTGCCACTCTCCCCACCTTTTTAAAGCGGAATGAACCTCCTACAAAAAAATACTTGAGTTGATTGCTCATTGTGGGGATGGGGAAATTGTAGATGATTAGAAAGAATATTCTTTCATATTCCTTAGGCATTCCTGAGGAATAGTTCATCTGGAACATTGCTGCCCCCTACATGTGTTTTCCCTCCCTTGTGTTCCCCTTCACTGCCCCCCCTCCCCAACCCCTCCCCAACCCCCTCCACTCCTGCTTTTTTAGGGAACTTTTCCTAGTCCAGTGAGGCCTGGCTGAGAATCCTAAAATTCTTCTCCCTCTGTTTGTTGTCATCTTTGTGGCCAGTTTCCATGGTGACCCAGATTCCAGGCAGGCTGGCCTAGTGCCTAACACAACCCCATACCTCAAAGTCTCCTTGGAAAAGGGGAAAAAAAAATTCCTCTTTGCTGAAAAAAGCCAGAAGGAGGAGAGGAAAAATACATGCTCTTTCTTCACTCCCTCTAGTTTTCTTTCTCCTACACACACATACTCACACTCTCCTTTATTATCAACATAATTTGTGTAGTGTAATTGGGTTTTGTTTATGTTGCTTTTTAGGGTGAATGAAATATACAAGCATCATGCAGACTCCTTGGGTCCTGGCTTTCTTGCCTGAGCTGAGGAATTACCACGTTGTGCTAACATTACAACATTAGCAAACTCTCCAGATGGTTCTCATTAAAATTCCAAGTCATTTTTTTTTCCATTCCCAAACTGCTATCTTGAAACTAAAAGGCAACATAAGGCCTTACTGATTGGAGTCGGGGGTGTTGGGTATATCTCAGCATGAAAGAATAAACAGATAACTAAACAAATTTCTCTGAAACTCCTTATTCTTTTCAGAGGCTACCTTTATCCCCCTATGGAATTTTCCAAAAACTGTATTTTGGCAATGCAAACGGTTCTTCTTCTGTGGGGTGGAAATGTGGGCAACAGCTCCAGGGTGGTTTCTTCAGTGGTGAGGCTGTGTCTCCCTGGGTGATTCAGATGTGAATTTGGAAAATAACTACAGTTGGAGGTTTCCCTTCCACTAAAGTATAGGGCAAGTGACCACTGACTCTCAGCCCTTCCTATGGGGAGAGTAAGAGTTCTGGTAGAAATTCATTGGAAGAAATTCATCCATGTTGCTCCCCACTTGCCCCATTGAATTGAATGAGAAACAAGTAACTGGGCAATCCTTAGAGGTGCATACTTGGTGCTTATTGCTCTGGTAATACAGGTAGCTACTAAACATGACACTTTTTTTATAATATTTTTAATTTTTTTTTATTTTTAATGTTCTACAATCACTACCATAAAACTTAGATTTTTTCCCCCCTACCTACCCTCCACCCCTCCCCTTCTTCCCCAAGACAGCATACAATTCTATACAGGATCTACACATACTTTCCTATTGAATACATTTTCACTATGGTCATGCTGTGTAGACAAACTAAAATAAATGGAAGAAATCATATAACAAATCAAAACATAACACACACACACACACACATACACACACACAAATGATCTGCTACATTCTGTGAATGAATTCCATGGTTCTTTCTCTGAGTGTGGAAGGCATTTTGCCTTAGAAGACCATTGGGAAATTTTTTTTTTAAGTTCTTGCGTTGTTACAAAGTTCCAAGCCTACCAGAAAAACTCTCGCACACTGTGGTCATTGCTGTGCACAAAGTTCTCCTGGTTCTGCTCCTTTCGCTCAGCATCAGATCATATAAGTCCTTCCAGGCCTCCCTGAAGTCTTCTTGTTCATCATTTCTTATGGCCCAATAGTACTCCATTACATTTATATACCATAATTTATTCAGCCATTCCCCAATTGATGGGCATCCCCTTGATTCCCAGTTTTGGCAACTACAAAGAGAGCTGCTATAAATATTTTTGTACATGTGGGACCCTTTCCCATTTTTATGATCTCTTGGGGATACAGTCCTAGAAGCAATATTGTTGGGTCAAAGGGTATGCACATTTTTGTGGCCCTTTGTGCATAGTTCCAAACCATTCTCCAGAATGGTTGGATGAGCTCACAGCTCCACCAACAATGAATTAGAGTTCTAACTCTCCCATATCTTCTCCAACATTTATCATCTTCCTGTTTAGTCATGTTTGCCAATCTAATAGGTGTGATGTGGTACTTCAGAGTTGTTTTGATTTGCATCTCAGAGAAGCATAAGAAGGGTAAACTGATGCAATGTAAAGTAAACAGAATCAGGAATCAATATATACAATCACTAAAACAATGTAAATGAAGGTAAGAAAATAATGAAGCTGAATGCTATTGTAATTATAATGATCAGGCTTGGCCTATAAGAAATGAAAATGTACTTCTTTCTCTTTTTTTGGCAGAGGTAGGGGTTAGGGGGTTAGGTAGAGGTAGGGGACCTATAGGTGTGGAACATTGCATCTATTGTCAGACTTTTGATATATTAATTTGTTTTGGTGAACTCCTTTTCTCTGGGAGAAGATAAATTACTTATCTAGGGTCACCATTCCATGGTGCCTCTCAGGACAAAGCACTGTGCTATGCAGAAAGCACAAAAGCTATCAATTTTAAAAATTAAAATAAAAACAAAAACACCAAACCTGTTATAACTGCACATTTTGGGTCTAAAATTTTGATCTAAATATGGGTTTAAAGTTATGGGAAGTTAACATTTATATCTGATAGTGGTATTTTAGTCCTGATTCTAAATGTTTGGTCAAAACCTGTCAGCTTGACCAGTTCATAATATATTTCTTATGTCTAGAATAACCAAGGTACTACTTGTACTAGGAGATTTTTCTAAAAGTACATACTTTGGAGAAAAGAACACATATCAAAACTGAACTTATAAAGAAGACATATCAGGGGATGGTTATTTTCATTATGAAAGGATTCTGTACTTCACAAAAAGATTTATAGTTTCTTTAAAAATAGCTTTCCTGGTGTTTTTAAAATAACTTCACTTGCAAAAAAAGTTGACTTCTGCACAGCTTTTAAAGAATATACCTGTTGTATAAAGCAAAGTACTTCAATAGTTTTTATATGTCTTCTAAGTATTTATAATACAAAAACAGAAAAGGAAAAAGCAGATACAGAAGAGGTAGAATGAGGTGTTTTGTGAAAACATTAAAAACTTAACTAATTTGATTTTCTTTTTCTCATTTTCTTCTCTCAAGTCACTTCTGGCTCTTTTCCAAAGGCTTTATTTAGGACACAGGTGAGGAAATCTTGATTTTCTTGAGGGCTACACCTAAAAAAAAAAGTCAATCAAGGGTTAAATATAAGTAAAAAGTAACTTGATCAATATTTTTGCTTTATATTTTGTTTTTAAAGAAGAAAATGTTAAACTCATTCCCTTTTAAAATTAAGAATAAAGAGCATGAAAGTTAAATGAAATCAATAATAAAGTGTTCAGTTTCATTCTGTGAACAAATAAAGGAGGAAGAATTTAAAGGGGAGTAGGGAGAAGAGGGAAAAAAGAAAGACAAAGAAGAAAGAGAAGAGACTGGAGAAACAGGAATGGGCAAAGAGATAGGATAAGTAAGGGGAGGAAAACAAATGATACACGTGAGGTGGGGAGAGACAAGAGAAAGAAAGTCAGATGAAGAAAGAGGGATAGAAATACTTTCTGAGCCTAGCTTTGGCCCTTTCCTGACCATTTCAGTACACGTTGATGTTTCAATAATGATAACCTTAAAACAAAAGTGCCAATACACCTCCTAAGAAATTTGTTATCTGTTATTGTATATTTTACTCATTTCTTACTTCTTCCCTTTGCTGATCATTTCAGGTCACACTGGTATTTCAATGTGGATATCTCTTTTAAAAAATAATTTTCCTAAAACATTTATTACCTAGTATAATTCATTTTGACACTTAATCATATCATACTTTGGGCATAGGATTTAGGTGTAGAAGGATCCTTAGAAATGATTTAGACCAAATCCCTAATTTATATAGTTAAGGAAACTTGCTCAAAGTCAGATGACTACTGATTAACAGCTGGGATTTGAACCCAAGGTCTCCTGACTTTAGAATTATGTTTTTTCCCCCACTATACTTTGTGGTGTGCTGGAACCAGATCTGACCAGCTCCCATTAGAAATCAGCAAAAGCTACAAATTAGAGCTTATTGTTATTTTGTTCATTGACTTCAGTTAAGAAACTGTTCAGTCGTGTCTAATTCTTCATGAGCCCATTTGGGGCTTTCTTGGCAAAGATACTGGAGTGGTTTGCCATTTCCTTCTCCAGCTCATTTTACAGATGAGGAAACTGAGGCAAACAGACTTAAATGACTTGCTCAGAGTCACATAACTAATAAGTGTCTGACACCAGATTTGAACTCACAAAGATGAGTCTTCCTGACTCCAGACCTGGAACTCTATCCATTCAGCAAGTAGCTGCCTCATATTTAAGAAACGGATAGAGAAAAAATATCAATAATGCACATTGAACTTAAAAGTGGGTACCTTTTCCCTCTCTGGAAAACCAGTTGTTACACATTTGTCAACACGCCTCTGACTACACCACATTCTATTTTTATTGAAGTATTGTGTGTGTATCTGTATTGTATTCCCAGTCAGTCGATCAATAAGTACTTATTAAATAAAATAAGCACTTATGTTTAATGCTGTGCAAAGGGGAGGGGATGATACCAAGACTACCAACACAACCTAAAGAGTTTCTGCCTTCAAAGAGCTTTTCAAATTACTTGTTCCTACACAAGTGCTTAATTAATATTAATTGGACTTGTTAAAAGAGTAGTGTATGAATTAGAACTGAGCTAATTGTGGCATACCCTGTCTGCTCATTTGGATGGTGGACACACCAAGTTGCAATTGCTCTTTCAATTTCTCATCAGTTCTCCTGAAAGCTAAAACAAACATATCTTAACTGGGAAAGGGTTCTTCCGATGTTTTATTTTTCCAACTTAAAAAATCTTTATTAAAGAGGTGTTTTGTCTTTTCTTATAGAATTCTGAAAGGTTTGCAAAAGTACAAAGAAAGGCCTATAGCTTCAGAGGTGAACTTTGTAACCTTAGAGGTGTTCATTTACTATTTATCAGTCCAGAAAGTTCTTTCAACATTCAAAAGCCGAGAGATTGCCTTATCTGTGCTGTTTAAAAGGGTAGGACCATCCTAGTGATGCACTTTGTCCCAAGGTTACCTTGCAAGCCTCCTTCTTGAGACACCACTGTCTTCCCAAGAGGAGTGATGTCGGAGGTTTGGGGAAGTCTTCCAAGAGAGGGAGAGGCTACAGAGAGTGGGGAGAGTTGTCTGGATTTGTGTGAATGTGAGTTCTAAGTAGCGTAGTTATGTAAAAACCTGGTAGGTTCTCATGAGAATGCCGGAGTTGAATTGTGATGCAATGGAAGCAATGCCCATGTAAACTGAGCTAAGAAGCCCTTAGGCCTAGTATCCTTGAAAGGAGTTAACATGCAACCACACTTCTTCAAAGGAGAAATGTTGGAGTAGAAAATGACCTCCTAAGACCCAGTAAGAAAGGAGCGAGACAAAGAACTGTAGGCTCTCCGCCAAGAAGGAGAAGGGTCTGTTGTTGAACCTGTTCATGACCATGGGGGACCACAGCACACCCATACTGTCCATGGGGTTTGCCATTTCCTTCTCCAGTGGATTAGGGTGAACATGGTTAAGTGACTTGCCCAGGGTCACACAGCTAGAAAGTATCTGAGGTCACATTTGATCTTAAGTCCAGGCCCCATGCTCTATCCACTGAATGAGGAGAGAGTCTCATACCAATGGCTCTGAGACTGGAGTTACATAATAACTTTAAATCTCTTGCTCTCACTTAACTTACCTCATTTTCCAAGGAAAAATGTAGAGAAGAATGACCTCAGAGTCAGGAGGACCTGAGTTCAAGTCCCATCTCTTGCACATGCTGGCTCTTACTTCTCAGAGTTCCATATAACCCTCTAAGACTACTAAGTTTTAGCACAATTGCAGATCTGCTCTGGTTAAGGGGAATTCTCATTGGGAGCTCCATAGAGCAATAAAATACCAGGTATGGTCAATTTTACAAACACATACAAGCATACTATGCATGACATATGATAATATATTATTATACACAATATATGATATGTGATTATATAACATTACTCCACATTATATTGTTGTGCATAACAGACATATGATTTACACACATGTGTACATATATATATACATATATACATATAAATATATGTTTGATGTACAGCTAGGGAGAGGATCAACAGAAATATATTTGGGAAAGAAAAATGAAGTATAGGAAAAAAAGTTAAGGAAGGAAAATTTTTAAAGAGTTTTTTTTTAATAGAAAAAGCCAGCATGTCCAATACAATCAGAATGATGAATAATTTTTCTAACCTAACATATGGGAAGCGTCCACAGGATTAAGGAGCAGAATCAGGGTTATTTTCTGAGAGAAATCACTTTCATGCTTGATTCTAGCTACATTTTCTTACAGGGAAGAATCCACAGCACAAAGGTAACTCCAGATTTTTTTTTGTATTTACTACCAGTAAAAGCATCTTTAAAAAAACTACTATTATAATAATTACTATTATATTATTACTATTATAATATTATTATTATATTGCTATTATAATAGTAATACTGTGAGATTACATAGGGAGTGTGACCCAATATAACCTCTGGAAAGCCTGACCACTTCACACACAGTACATGAAGAGAAACTTGGGCAGCTGCAATTTAGAACCAGTGTTTAGTAGTTAAACAAGTAACATTTTGGGGTATCTTGACTAAATCAGATTGTCCCCTGAAAGGTGTGCAAAATTTTCCTGGTTTGGGGCACTTGCTAAACTCTTAAGAGGATTGAGCACCCCCTTCTGGACATTAGGGGGCATTGAAGCTAAGACGTTCCAACTGCATCTTGTACCTCAGGGTAATCTACCTAAAAATAATAGATCAGCTCATTCCCATGCACTAAAATCTGAATCAATCAATTTTCAAAAATCCGAATTAACAGGAATCTAAGATATATAACTCGTAGGAAAGTCCAGAGAAAAGGAGTATAACGTACAAAACTTTCTGATAATTTTATGGGATGTGTTGACAATTTTTTTTCTACATTGAAATGGGTTCGTAATCCTTGTAACATTTTGAAACAAGGTTTAACTTTGAAGTTACAGTAGTTCTCAGAACCTAGAGGCTTTCTTATGAAATAATAATAATAGTATTTATATAGTGCTTTAAACTTTGCAAAACAGTTTACAAATGTTATTTCATTTTATCTTTTTAACAATCCTAGAAGGAAGGTGTTGCTATACTATCCATTCACATTTTACTTATGATGACAAAGCTGAGGCAGACTGGTAAGCATCCCTGGTTCCATTTGAACTCTTGACTTCCTACTCCAAGTCCAAAGCTCCATTCACTAGTACTACCAAACTGCCTGAAATAGCATATAGTCAGGGAAAGATGTGCAACAAGGGCGTGATTTGAGGTGGGCCGTGAAGCATGGGTGGATCTTGTATACAAAATTGTAATCCCTAAGTCAACTTGTAAAGCTAAATAAATTTTTTTAGCATATTTTTCAAAATTCCCACCTACATTTTCTTTAGCCTGCAATATTTAGAAAACAAGTTAGTCTTCCTTAGAAAAGATTTATTAAATATAATATGTTATAGCCACAATTCAGGTTGCAATCCCTAAATAGCTATCTAGTTCCTGCTCCTGTTTTGTTTTTGCTTTAGACATCATATAGATCACATAGAGCTAGAGTTTAGTGATACATTTTTGGGATTGTCTATTCTGTACCTAATCATTTCCATAAGACTCAGGAGGAATGTCATATAATAAGGGGGAGGTGCCTATACGCATACACACACAGACACACACACACACACGCACCATCATACACACACACCATCACACAGAGGATAAATGGAAAGGTGCATGGTAGGTGTGAATGCAGGGCTGGCTCAATATTAGAAAAACTATTAGCATTACTGAACATATCAACAACAAAACTAACAGAAATCACATGATTATCTCAATAGATACAGAAAAAGCCTTTGACAAAATACAACATCCATTCCTATTGAAAACACTGGAAAGCATAGGAATAAATGGAACTTGCAACATACAACCAACAAGGAACTGAGAAATAGGAATAAAGAATGTCCCCAAGAAACACTATGAGAGAAAGAGAAGAAGGGCTGGTCACGTGGTGAATGAGGGCTTACAGGTAGAGAACTAGAGTGTTCCACTATTCAGCTCATCAGCCATGTTCAACTCTTCATGACCCCATGGACAACAGCACACCAGGCTCTTCTAGCCTCTACTATCTCCAGATGTCTATCCACGCTGATGTTCATTGTTTCTAGGACACTATCAATCTCATGTTCTGCTAATCCCCTTTTCCTTTTGCCTTCAATCTTTAGCAATGTCAGAGTCTTTTCCAATGAATCCCATCTTCTCATTATGTGGCCAAAGTATTTCAGCTTCAGCTTCAGTATTTGACCTTCCAGGGACTAGCTAGAATTAATTTCTTTAAGTATTGACTGATTTGACCTCCTTGCTATCCAAGGGACTCAAAAGTTTTCTCCAGCACCACAACTGAAAAGCGTCGATTCTGCAGATTCTGTAGCACTCAACTTCCCTTATGATCCAATTCTTGCTCCACTGTTACTCTCCTGTTTCAGGAGGCCATCTCCAGTCATTCTGATGAATCTCAGGCCACTGGACCAAGATAGCTCAGGAGAAGAAAGTGAGGTTGGTGACCTTGCACAGCCCTCGCTCACTCAAATCAAAGTCCACTGCAAGTCATCATCTTGATGTCATGTCCTCTTTGAGAATGAAGGACAAACTCAACCTATTTCAGGAGAAAGCTAGGGGCAGTGTAAAGGTCATTATTATTGGAAGAGAAAACAGGCACAAAATTAAAGTCAAGCAGTATTGCTTTCTTTCAGTTGTCTATTATTATCCCATTTAACACAAGCAGAGGTCCTATCTCTTCTTTGAGCTTCCTCTTTTTCCCAAAATTGGTTTAAAAAAAAACCTCAAGTTTCTAGGGGGGGGGAGCAAAGATGGTGGAGTAGAAAGATTCACATATGCTAGCTCCTAACCCACAGCCCATAAAATACCTGTAAAAAAGAACTCCCAACAAATTCTGGAGCAGCAGAAGCCACAAAACAATGGAGTGGAGGAGATTTCTGTTCCAGAAACCCCTGAAAAACCAACACCAAAGATCCATCATGCACCAGACCAGGAGCAGAGCCCAGCCCTGCCTTGGCCACACAGCACCAAGAGGAGCAGATCTGAGCAGGCTTCAGGGAAAGAATCTCCAGCAGCCATGCAGGTCCTTCCACCCACAGACACCAAAGGTCAGTGAGAGAGCCTTTTTGGTTGATTGAGAGGGGAGCGGGGTGTCTCCATAACTCAGGCCCCCTCAGGAGGCAGCAGCAGACAGGGGCTCCCAAAGCAGGCAGGAACTCAGATCCACTATTGAAGGTCTCAGCAAAAACCACCTGAGGGAGCTGAGCCCTGTGTGGTGGCCCTGCCCCCACCTGAGCAGCTAACCTTAATCTCAAACTGAATAGCAGCCCTGCCCCCACCTGAGCACCTGAATTTAATCTCACAGTGAATAGCAGCCCTGACCCTGCCAAAAGCCCTGAGACTGGGAAGCAGCATTTGAATCTCAGACCCTAAGCACTAGCTGGGTGGATCTGGAGGCAAGGCAGGGGTGGAAAGGAATCTCAGAAGTCAAGTAACTGGCTGGGAAAATGCCCAGAAAAGGGAAAAAAAATAAGACCATAGAAGGTTACTTTCTTGGTGAACAGATATCTCCTCCCATCCTTTCAGATGAGGAAAACAATGCTTACCATCAGGGAAAGACATAGAACTCAAGGCTTCTGTATCCCAAACATCCAAAATAAATATTCAATGGGCTCAGGCCATGGAAGAGTTCAAAAAGGATTTTGAAAATCAAGTTAGAGAGGTGGAGGAAAAACTGGGAAGAGAAATGAAAGAGATGCAAGAAAAGCATGACAAGGGGGTCAAAACCTTGCTAAAGGAGATCCAAAAAAATGCTGAAGAAAATAACACCTTGAAAAATAGGCTAACTCAATTGGCAAAAGAGGTTCAAAAAGCCAATGAGGAGAAGAATGCTTTCAAAAGCAGAATTAACCAAATGGAAAAAGAGGTTCAAAAGCTCACTGAGGAGAATAGTTCTCTCAAAATTAGAATAGAACAGATGGAGTCTAATGTCTTTCTGAGAAACCAAGAAATCACCAAACAAAACCAAAAGAATGAAAAAATGGAAGAGAATGTGAAATATCTCATGGGAAAAACAACTGACCTGGAAAATAGATCCAGGAGAGACAATTTAAAAATTATGGAACTACCTGAAGGCCATGATCAAAAAAATAGCCTAGACATCATCTTTCATGAAATTATCAAGGAAAACTGCCCTGACATTCTAGAACCAGAGGGCAAAATAAGTATTGAAGGATTGAATCCATCGATCGCCGCCTGAAAGAGATCCAAAAAGAGAAACTCCTAGGAACACTGTGGCCAAATTCCAGAATTCCCAGGTCAAGGAGAAAATAATGCAAGCAGCTAGATAAAAACAATTCAAGTATTATGGAAATACAATCAGAATAGCACAAGATCTAGCAGCTTCTACATTAAGGGATAGAAGGGCATGGGATAGGATATTCCAGAAGTCAAAGGAAGTAGGACTAAAACCAAGAATCACCTACCCAGAAAAACTGAGTATAATACTTCAGGGGAAAAAATGGTCTTTCAATGAAATAGAGGACTTTCGAGCATTCTTGATGAAAAGACCAGAGCTGAAAAGAAAATTTGATTTTCGAACACATGAAAAGGTAAACAGCAAAGAGAAGTCATAAGGGACTTACCAAAGTTGAACTGTTTACATTCCTACATGGAAAGACAATATTTAAAACTCTTGAAACTTTTCAGTATCTGGGTAGTTGGTGGGATTACACACACACACACACACACACACACACACACATACACACACCCATGCACGCACACACAGAGACAGAGAGCACAGAGTGAATTGAATAGGATGGGATCATATCTTAAAAAAATGAAGTTAAGTGGTGAGAGAGAAATGTATTGGGAGGAGAGAGGGAGAAATGGAATGCGGCAAATTATCTCTCATAGAAGAGGCAGACAGGAGACTTTTTAGTGGAGGGAAAAATAGGGGAGCTAAGAGAAAAACATGAAGTTTACTCTCATCACATTCAACTAAAGGAAGGAATAAAATGCACACTCATTTTGGTATGAAATACTATCTTACAATACAGGAAAGTGGGGGAGAAGGGGATAAGCAGGGTAGAGGAGTGATCAAAGGAAGGGCAATGGGAGGAGGGAGCAATTTGAAAACAACACTCTTGGGGAGGGACAAGATCAAAAGAGAGAATAGAAGCAATGGGGGCCAGGATAGGATGGAAGGAAATGTAGTTAGTCTTACACAACATGCCTATTATGGAAGTCATTTGCAAAACTACACAGATAGGGCCTATATTGAATTGCCTGCCTTCCCAAAGGGAATGGCTGGGGAGGGAGGGATGGGGAGAAGTTGGAACTCAAAGCTTTAGGAACAACTGTTTAGTATTGTTCTTGCTACTAGGAAATAAGAAACACAGGTAATGGGGAATAAAAAGTTATCTGGCCCTACAGGACAAAAGAGAAGATGGGACAAGAGAAGGGAGGGATGATAGAAGAGAGGGCAGATTGGTGATAGGGAAAATTAGAATGCTCAGTGTATTGGGGTGGAGGGAGGGGACAAATGGGGAGAAAATTTGGAACCCAAAATTTTGTGAAAATGAATGTAAAAAGTTAATTAAATAAATTTAACTAAAAAAAAAAAACTCAAACTCTCCACCCTTTTTGTTGTTTTTAATTCATTCTCAGTTTAGTGTTCCTGACAATATTTTTGCAAGACAGTGCAATACTCTCATGTTGATCTTCTTACATGTGGCTTTGCTTTGATCTTCTGTACATTTCTTTTTAAAATTTAAGTTGGTTGAGTTCCCTGGGTATCTATGTTGGTCTTTGATCTTTGGGGATTATAAACCTAATAGTGCTGTCACTGGTTCAAAGGGTATACTCAGTTCAATGACTATGGGTATATGCAGGAATGTTTCAAGAGTCAAAGAGATAATGGATGGCAAGCACTTTGCATACCTTAAAACTCTATAAATTCCAGTTATTATTGTTATAATCATCATCCTCCAGTCACCAGGCTTCCAATCTAGTGATGACTATTTCCTGAGCCTTCTACTATACTTCTGTTTAACTCAAGCAATGTTTGTGCGTCGTAGGAGTGACTGAGTAAATGCTTAACAATGGCTCTCCAGGAAAAAAAAAGCAAGTACACACTTAAGTTTAGTGTGCATTAGTAACACTTTCTTAAGTCTAACCAATCTGGAAAAACAATAAATCAAATCCTGATTTGTAGTGGTTGAGAATTTCTAATATATAAATGCTCTCACTCAGGCTGGGTATAGTTCTTACTTTCTTTTTAGAAGGTTGGACCCACTTCACAGCTCCACTAGAAGATCATCAAAATCTTGGTCCTTCCACAATTTTTCTAAAAATTTTCCTTTTCCTTTTTACCTCTTCTTTACCAATCTGATCAGGGTGTGAGGTGGCGCCTCAGAGTTGTTTTAACTAACATTTTTCTTGTTATTAGTAATATGGCGTATTTTTCTAAATAACTGTTGACATCTTGATTTTTCTTTTTGAGAATGGCTGGTTCCTATCCTTTGACCATTTATACATTAAGGAATGTCTCTGTTCTTATATATTTGTACCAATTCCCAATATAATTTGAACATCAGAACCTTGTCAGAGAAATTTGCTACAAAGATTCCCCAAGTCCACCCTCAAGTTAACTGTTTCCTTTCCAATTCTAATTTTATTGATCTTGTTTTTGGAAAAGTCTTTTAATTTTATGCAATCAAAATTATCCAGTTTTGCTCCTGTGATTCTCTTTGTTATTTGTTTGTTCAAGAACTTTTCCTCTACACACAGTTTTGAAAGGTGTCCTCTTCTCCTCTAATTTGTTTATATGACTTTTTATATCTAGGTCATATCCATTTGGAGACTATTTGGTGTGAAATGCTGGTCCCAAGCTACTTTCCAAATTTTCCCAGAATTTTTTGTCAAATAATGAGTTCTTCCTGCATAGTTGGTATCTTTGGGTTTATCAAACCCTATTATTATATTCATTTGCTGCTGTATCTTATGGACCTATGCTCCACTGATTATCTTTTCTATTTTTTAGCCAGTATCAAATTATTTTGATGATTACGACTTTAGTATTGGGTAACTAGGTGATGCAGTAGATAGAGTGTCTGGCTGGAGTCAGGAAGAATCATCTCTGTGAGCTCAGATCTGACATCAGACACTTACCAGTTGTGTGACCCTGGGCAAGTCACGCAACTTTTTGCCTCAGTTTCCTCATCTGTAAAATGAGATGGCAAACCATTCTAGTACCTTTAGGTTTTTGTTTTGTTGTTGTTTCATGAGGCAATTGGGGTTAAGTGTCTTCTTGACTCCAGGGCTGGTGCTCTATCCACTGCACCACCTAGCTGCTCCCATTCCAGGATTTTTGGCAAGAAAACCCTAAATAGGCTCACAAGAAGTTGGACAGGACTGAGCAACAACTATGTAGTATAGTTTGATATCTGGTATTGCTAAACTCCTTCTAGTCAAGGCTTCTTTAAGGTTGAATTTAGGGGGTTTTTTTGACCAAGTTTTTTTTCCCTTAAAAAGCCCCCAAAACCTATAGCTCAAGGTTGAAAAATATAAGGAAATGGCAACACTTTTCCCTTGAGGAATAGTCAAGGATTTCAGCTGAGACAGAAATTCAGACAAACAAGAGTTCAGCATAAGAATGTCTGGCAGGGAGTATAGTAGATCTAGTTGAGTAGCAAACAGCAGAGATGAAGAGACCTGTCCAGCTGCAACTTTGGGGCTTGTGAAGAACAGGTCAGTGTGTAGCCATTAAAAAGGTCAAAAGACATAATTTCTGGGAATTTTAATCATTTTATTAATAAGGTTAGCCTGTTTGTTAATAAAAGGATGGTCATTAGATGGTCTTAGACCAAAAGTCTATCATGGTGGTGGTTTCACAGTTTTTATGTTCTTGGAAGAGTAGGCATTGTCATGGGAGGCAATCAACTCTGATTGGTTAATAATTAAGGAGAAAATGAACATTACAATGAGGGACTGGGCTATATTATGATGAGGAGCCTCGGTTTATGACTTGGGTCACCCAAATCTTGATCAAAGGAACTTGTCAATTTCCATATCACCTGTCTGACAAAGGAGAGAATCAACACTTCCGAGACCTGTCTGAGCAAACACAATAAGAAGGAATGCATTCATTAGCCCAAACTTGGAATTTCTTTTACCGTCTGATTAATTCTTGGCCTGGGTAAATCTTTGTCCAAGATTTCCTAGACTGATTGGTTTCTGGATGAAGAAGTAGAAAAGGGGAAAAACCTTGGTCTTAATACAATAATTAGTTATTAAAAATAATCATTTCTCACAAGTGAGAAGGAGCAGTATGATGGCATCTCTAGATTTCAGTGACTTTCTTTGTCAGAAAATTAAGTTGTCCTTACAGTTATATGCCCTAAGCATACATGTAATACGCATAAATATATATACGTACACCCCTTCAGAGATGTGCCCTATATACCTGTTGTTTTTGTGTGTGCCCCTCCATGAGTACTTGCTTATGTGTGTTTTCATGGGATGGTATGTTCCAGGTTTATAGAAGTGTTTTGTTGGCACTGTTCTTACTAATCTATTTCATTAAAAGCATTCCCTTTAAACTAATGATGTTCTCTGCCTGACAGTTAAAGGTAAGCACATGGATAAGGAAATCATTAACAATAGTTTTAGAAGATACAGACACACATAGTGTCTTGAACCTAAGGTACTTCTTCCCTGGAGCTTCTGTCTTGTGACCTGGGAGGGTCCCCCCATTAAACGAATTTTATTAATTACCTTCCTAATGTTGAATAGTCATTGTTTTCCTTGTATAAATCAAATTTCATCATAGGGAGCAATTTTTTGGATATATTATAGCAGTCTGTTTGCTCTGATCATAGATTGGATTGCTAAAAGAGACTTTTAGCCGACTTTACTGAAGAGCAAGCCAAGGCCCTAGTGGTGAAATTATTTCCCTAGGGGTAACACAGTAGAACTGGAATTTGAAACCAGGTTCTTGACTCCAGATCCATTGCCCTTTCCACTAAGTTGGAGGTGTTTTTTTGTTTGGAGTTTTTTTTTTTTTTTGCATCAGTATTCATTAGTGATTTTCTTTATACTCTCCTTTTTCTGCTTTATGCCTTCTTCTTTTAGGTATTTGGATCATTTTTGGATCAAAGGTATTTGGTAAAATCCTTTCTTCTTGAGTTACGAAGAATAATTTTGTATCATATGTATTAATCACTGTTTTATAGGGTCATAGATATAGAGTATATAAATGTGTATAGTATTTTAAGTTCTGATGATTATTTTTATTTCCTTTCTCTTGTGAATTCACTTTGTTTTTTATTTTGGTAATTTGATAGTACCTTTTTTTTTTAAACTGATAACTATAGGTTTATTGCTTTTGTTAGTTTTTTAAAAAACAATTCCTAGTTTTGTTTATCATTTCTATAGCCTTTTTTGGGGGAGAGTTTAATCTCTGTCCTCTCTAATTCTCAAGATTTTTCTTCTGTTTGGTGTTTGTAAATCTGTTACTTTGTATTGTTTGAAAAGTACTTCCTCTATTGCTCCTCTCATTAGACTTCAAGCTCCTTGAGAGCAGGGACTATTTTTTGCCTTTCTTTGCATTGTCATCATTTAACAGTGACTGGAATATAGTAGACCCTTAATAAATGCTTGTTTACTTGCTTTCTGTTTTGTTAATGTATGTTTTCAAATATCGGATTTTTTTTTGAAGACTGCTTTAGCTGCATCTTAGACTTTTTAAATGTTTTCTCACTGTAACATAGTTGTAACATACTATTCTTTTACATAGTTGCTAATTGTTTCTATGATGTATTCTTTGACTTACTCATTATTCAAGATGTCATTATATGGCCTTCTAGATATGCATCTTTTGTATTCCTCATATTGCTATTTTTTACTATAGTATATAAAGGATGTGTTTAATTAACATTTTGACCTTTTTTATTATTCTCTATGATCTACTTTTGCAAAGGTATAAAATGTTGCCAAAAGACATATATAATTTTTAATGTATATAGGTATAATCAGAAAGTATCTTTCAAATATAATTCTTCTAACGGTGCTGAGTTCTAAATTTTTCTTTTTGTTTATCTTTCGGTTAGATTTATGCAGTTCTCAAAACTAATGTCCTAGGTAGCTATCTTCTTGCAAGCAAGTTAAGTTTGTCTTTATGGATTTATATATAATGCTACTTGATGCAAATACATTTACTGATGACATTGTTTCTTTGTTAATGTGCTACCCCATGAATTCTGTTCACTGTCCCTAACCCTTTCCCACGTCTTACTCGAACAATAATCAAACCAACATTACCATTACTAATGGAAAACCAGAAAACCTACTGCCCTGTTGCTCCACTAACAATCCTGTGATTGCCTCGACTTGTTTCCTTCACTGGCAATCACTACATATGTTATATATTCCCCCTGTGGAACTTAAGTTCCTTCAGGGGAAAGACTTCTTTCTTATGTGTATCCTCAGCCCCTAGGATGGTGCCTGGCATATAATAAACACTTAACTAATGCTGGTTGGTTGATGGTTGTGCCTTTAAGCACAATGTCATTTTCCTATTTATCTTTCTTTAAATTATATTTATTTTTGCCTTGCCAGTAACAGATTTTTCAAAATTGTGATTTCAATTAAAAAAAAAATTCCAGTCTCTCATTTTAATTCTGATTGTTTATTTTTTTTACACATTTTATATGCAACAAATTGATGAATTTTGTTTTCTTATCTATTTTGCCATTCTATTTTTTTTTTTTTGGATTGCTTAATACATCATAACTTAGATTTACTCAAATTTCTTTTGTATTTTTATCCCCTTCCTCTTTTAAGTCAGTACTTTTTCTCTGCAATTAGTTTTCCTTACAATCATTTGATCCAGGCTTTGTTCATACTTCCTAGTCATCTCCATGGTATGCAGCCTCTGTTTGGGTAACCACCTGCACCCTCTCCCCAGCAGAGTTTTGGCCCTGGAACTACCTTGGGCTCTCATAAACTCAGTACTTCCTAGCCATCTTCATGCCATTGGTGCTTCATGCAGTACCCTTCCCTCTCTTTCAGCTCTTCCATTACAATACAAATTCTTGGAGGGAAGAGACAATCTTGCTTGTATTTGCATAACAGCACATGGGTCCTTATTAAGTGCTCTATCTACCAATCCTACTTTATTTTCACAGACTCTCTGACTCCTGTTCATTTACCCTGTCCCAAATTCTTTGAATTTACGTATGCTGTGTTCCTTTGGTGGCTACTATTCTGGTTCGGGTATATTCTGTGGATCTGGACTCCTAAAATGCTAGCTCAAAGTCCTCACCAATGTGTTTACCTTTCAGCTCTTTACTAGAGTACACATTAACTCAAGGCAAAAGCATTTACTGAAATACCATAATAACAAAAAAATCTTCCACATAAGCTACTTTGTGTTTCACAAATATACAAAGCTTGGGGTAGGAGGCATGGGCACCCACAGGTGGATGTGATGGGGTACAGACTCTGGGAATCTCCTTGAATCCTCCCATTTAATCTGACCTTTCATACTCAAACCTGCTACCCTTATCCTACCCTGGCCCTCCATTGTCTTTTACCTCAGGGTTGCCCCACCTGCTTCCCACCCAAGCCCTCCATTGTCAGATACCTCCCAATTGCCTCCTTGAAAACATCGTTAGTCACCCCAGTCTCATCAAGTTCCTCCTTAGACCCTCCTCCCAGGCTACTATTAGATCTTTCCCAGGGACTTTCCATATATAAATTCCATCTCACCTCCATGAATGCAATCAGATTCAATCCAGCTCTGACTGTCTAGATGAGATTCTATCTGACTCACTTGTCAATACAAGTGTCACAAATGGTTAGGTTCCTTAAGAGTCAATCCAATACGGCTAATCTTCAACAAACTTTGTTTTACTTTGGCTGAAAGAAGGCTTGAGTCGAATTCATTCAGGAGGAACCAGCATGTCATTATTTTGGGGTCCTGAGCACCCCGCCTCATCATTATGGTTCCCTAACCTCAACAGATGGGCACTTTTGTGGGGAACATATGGCCAAGGCAAGCTTCAGGTGCTGCTGGACATCCCTTTCACTCCCTTGACCATAGTACTCTTCATGGGTCATGGCAACTCTATTAGCTGACTCACTATCCTGACACTCCTAGACCCACTCCTGACTGGAAGATGGCGCTTTGATGCTTGGTTGTACCCTTGAGCTCAGAGCTCAGGTGGTATTCTGGTTTAGGATAAAGCTATATACTTTTGGAAGGAACGAGAACCCCTACCTGAGGACTGACAGGAGTCTTTGCTCTGGAGTTTGCCATTTCCCAAGCAAGAACCCAGCTGCAGGTCCCAGGTTTTTCTTGTCTCATTCACATCTATTTGCTCTTCCAGTAGACCCCTTCCACTGACCATTACCATGTATTTTTGCTGTAGTTAGTGAATTAATAAACATTTATTAAGCACCTACTCTGTGCTGCAAGTAGTCATTGCCTATGGGGTGGGGGCAAGAAGAAAGAAATCCCTTTTTTCCACTTTGATGCACTCTCCAAGAGGCTCAAGGGAAAAAGGTTAGTTGATTTTTTTCTTTGAAATCTTTTGATAGGTTTCCTTCTCAACTCTTCTCCAGGTACAGTTCCCTCATTTAAAAGTTCTCAATATTTTATTTGCCTGTTTGCCTATATCAACAAATGAGTAAAGAACGGCACAAAGGCAATCCATGCTCAGGGACAAATACATTGTTATTTCTAATCTTTGAAGAACTATGGAAACACCCTAAATGGCCCCTGTTAAGAAATCATTGCTCTGAAGCCTTTGGACTTATGTGAATGAAATAATTCTTGTCAGTACTTGTAGTGATGGGACAAAGGCTCCTAAAGCCCCTTTGAATAATCCAGTTAAAAGCAGTCCTGCTTTTCCAATGCCTCGACTCAACTGGAGAAATGATTCTTTAGGGAATGTAATTACTTAAATTTACTATTTTTCTATATGATATATCAGATACTTTTATTTAAATGCTAAACATTTGCTTAATCTTTGAAATTGTTTTAAATTCAGAATTTAACACCAAATAATTTCCAAATACACATATCAGACTTTATACAAAATTGTGACTTGATGTCCAGCTTGCTTTTCTTTTAAAATTTATTAAAAATTTCAACACGTAATTTTCAAAGCTGTCCAGCTTATCTGCAATTCTTGCTGGCCTTCTGTTGTGTGAATTTTTTTTTTTTTAACAAAGTGTTTCAATCACTCTTTTCTTTGCTTAATATTGACTATGGAATTTTGTCCTTGTTTTTGAATACAATAAAATGTCTGAAAGTTTCAATTAGCAAAAGTAACTGTCATTTGAATTTCCCTCCAAACAGCAATGCTTGTAAATACATATATAAAATGTTTCTGATAGCCTTAAAATCTAAAATGTGATATTCTAAGGCTTTTTATCTTCTGCAGAACCTAAGTCTCCTCCCCTGAAGAGCCATGTTTGGTAGATGTATGGGAACACATAGTCAAGAACTCTAAGAGAAACAAAGATGTGTTTTAATTTATAACAACATGAGGAGTGCCCACACTGATGAGATTACAAAATTACTTTTAGTTTTGCAGTATCTTCATTGGTTTAATGCCTAGGAATTTGCTACATTTTGTCATTACTTGAAGTGGTATTTTTCTGTTTCTGCTGGTGAAATTTAGAAACACTGATGTTTGTGACTGATAGCCTACTATCATGCTAAAGCCATTTATTATTAAAATTAATATTCAATTGGGTTTCTTGGTTTTTCTAAATAAGAACATCATAGCATTTAAAATAATATATTTGAGTTTTTTTCTGGTGCCTATTTCATTCAAGCTCTTTTGTTATCTCACTGCTATAGCTAGATTTTCTAAAATTATGTAAAATTTTAAAGAGTGAACTATTCTTAGTATTCTTCTTGGGAACATTGCTAATGTTCCTTCATTAAATTCTCTCTATAAAGATAGCTTGTGGTTTCAAAGAAACACTTTTGTTACTATACTTTTTAGTATATTTAACTTAAATAGATGTTGCTTTTAATCAAATATCTTTTCTAAATCTATTGATACAATGATCTTTATGACTTTTATCGATCAAATTATACTTATTCAACCAACCATTTATTAAATGCCTATTATGGGCTAAGAACTGCACTATATACTGAGATAAGAATGCAAATATTGAAACAATTCCCACTCTCAAGGAGCTTACTTACATTCTAACGGAAAGAAAGCATTCATTTATAAGTATACACAGAATAAATATAAAAATCACAGTAGTTAAATCCAAGGTAGTTTGGGAGGAAGGACACTAGCTGTTGGTGATGGTGGGGATCAGAATATATTTCACTTTAGAAATGGTGCCTGTGCAGTCTTCAGAGAGAGAGGGATTCTATGTAACAGAAATGAGGAGACTGTGCACTCCAGTTGAGGGGGCAATGCCAAAGTACAGAGGTAAAAATCATATCATGTGTGATGGACAGAGGTCTTTTGGATATATCACAGTGTGCAAGGGGAAATAATATACAGTGAAGCTTGAAATATTCATTATTTTCCTAATTTTAAACCACTCCAGCATTACGTCCACTAATACTACTTGATAAAAGAAGATTTTTGGGGAGGAGGTAGTAATGTTTATTGATATTTGAGTTAAAATAGCCATATATTACGATTTTGTGTCCTATTTCACATATTGATCTATGCTTTTATTTTTCTGCTTTAATACAGTCTATTTTGGAAAAGTTTCTGTAGGATAGGGATTCCTTGTTCTTTATCTATTTATTTAGTGCCTTTTATTTGGTACCTCCTTAATGGACTGTTTAATTTCTTATGAAACTGGTTTATTTTTATTCTCTATTTCTCGTTTTATCAATTGGGCTTTTTGGGGAATAGATAGGGCTTAAGCTCCAGAACTGTGACTATAGTGGTTTGGGGAATTTCTAGTGAGGAAATTCCCTCTGCCAATGCATATCAATCATTCTTCAAATATTTTTAGAGTAAGATGCCCTGGCTACTTCTTAAACAGGCTTATTCAATGAATGGGCATTGCATCACCTTACGTACCTGCAAAGACCTTGGCCTTAAAAGGTCCAAGGCCTCTCACTACATCCTGGTTCATCTCTAGTCATCTTCAGGAATATCTGGTCATTGGATTCAGATGGCTCTGGAGAAGTGAAGCTGGTGACCTGCACAGCCCTCCCTCACTCAAAACAAAGCCAAGTGCAAGTCATGTCATCACTTCTCTGATGGCATGGTCTTCTTTGGCAACAAAGGATGAACACAAGTAGCCTGAGGCAGAGTTTGAGTGACTTGTTTGGTTTCTTACAGTTAGCATCTGTGAGAGGAAAACTTTGAATCTGGGTACTGCTGACACCCAAGGTTGGCCTTCTATTAACTATCCTATGCTACTGAGCTATTTTATATTTTACAACTATTTATCCATTTATGTTAAGTTTTGTTGACATATTAAGGGCATAAAATTTATGACAGGTTTATTTCTTTTGTATTCACTGATTTTCCCTAATTTTTGAGTTTATTTTTCTCTTTCTTTGGAGCAGTTTTGTCAATTCTAACTATTTTCAAAAACATATATTTTTTCCCAAAAATAATAGTGTCATAGATTTAGAACTAAAATACCTTAAGAGGTCATAAAGTCCAACCACCTGATTTCACAGAGGAGGAAATTGAAGCACAGACACTAAGTGCCTGGTCTAGGGTCAATAGGCTAATAAGCTGCAGGCTAAGAGCCTAAGTCTTCCTGACTTAAGTTCAACAATATTAAATTATTTAAAAATTCATTTTTATACATTTGATTTTGGTGTATTAATTTGTTCATGTTCTGATTTCTTTAACTTTAAACTTTCTTTTCTCCCGTAAGCTTCCATCGTTTTAAATGTGCTTCTACTTTTACCAAGTCCCTTATATTTTGATATACTTTAAATTTAGTGTTTTGCATTACTTGGTCTTTAACTCAGACATTATTTTTTTAATCTCCATATAAGTCAACATTTAAAAAGAAAAACCTAACCCACATTTTCACTGTTGATTACTCATTTTACTACATTGTGATTCATAAATGTATTTAAAATTTCTGCATTTCTTACCTTATCTATAACTTCTTTGTGATCTAAAACATGATGACCCTGGTAGTTCGGCTTCATTTTAGTACTGCTCTTGCTGGTTTTGAGTAGGGATCCTGAAGATTCTTTGCAACGATATACCATTTTTCTTCTAGTCTCTTATTCCAAGTTTAAGAATAAAGCTCAACAAGTCCTCTCTATTATGTTCCATGGCCCACAGAATGCAATGTTCATTTGGACAAATGATTGAGTCCCAAAACAACATACTGAAAATGGCAACTAGAGCCAACTGGAGACAAGACTACAATCCAACATTAAGATGATGGGTTTTAAAGCTACAAAGGCCCTTAGGGTCATTTAGTTCATCCTCTTTATTTCAAAGAGGAGGAAACAGAGGCCTAAAGGAAGAAAGTGACTTGCCGAAGGAAGGAAGAGGAAAAAAATCTGGAATTCAAACTCAAGTCCAAACCCAATGATTCATTTACCACACCAGACTGTAATCCCAGAATCAGCAACGGCCTCAGATCATCTGGTCCAGTTCATAACTAAGCAGAAATCACTTCTACAGCATCCCTAGCAAATGATTATCCAGCCTCCACTTGAAAATCTCCGTGGATGGGTACTAATTAACTAAAGGATGGGTAACTCATTGCTTCCAGGGCAGCCCATATCCCAAATTATCCAAAGATAATTCTAATTGCCAAGTAGGTTTTTTCACATCAAGCTGAAATTTACCTCTGTAACTTTAAATTACTAGTTCTGCCCTCTCATCCTTTCTAAATTAGGGTGCTACAAACTCAACACAGTACTCCAGATGTAATCTGAACATCATATAATCAGTCTATCACATTTGACAAAAACATTAATAAATCTGAATAAAATCTTAAGACTTCCATCTCCATAATGTTTGATGTTTGTGCTTTTGTTCTTAGAAATTGGTAAATACATCACATAAGATGAAGTTAAAGGAGAGCCTCAATTAGCCAAAAAACTTAGGGTTTGGTGTACATATTAAGTTAATTTTGGTAATTTGAAATGGAATTCAACATTGTCTATGTATGCTGTACAAGGTACAAAAAAGATGCTTTTAAAAAATCTTTTTAAAAGCTTTCTAAAACAAACTGGTTTACTTTTGAGCCTCAGTGAGAACATTATCTTGGATGATTTATGATGTTAAGACTTCCTCAGGTTCAAAATTTTGAAGATCAAAGATCATTCTACAGGGTGACAGATATAGAAGGTGTAAAGACGGAGCTATATTCTTATGCCAGAACATACCCTGGGAAATGCTTTTTAAAACAAATCCCTGACATACACTTGCTTGGTTGTGATTTGTCTTTTTTCTCCCAAAGTCAAATGTAATTAAAAAAATAATTATGAAGAAATAGTTTAACTAATCAAGATTGAACAGTAATAATAAATTAATCCATGTATTTATTCAATAATATATGTGTAGAGATACAGCAATACTAATATATGGTCTTATACTAACTACCGTATTCTCAAGGAGCTAATGGTTAATTTAGGGAGAAGAATCTATCATGCCTTAAATAACAGGAAGCAACAGAAGTTGATACATAATTAAGTGCTACATTATCTATCACAGGCTATGACTGAGGTAGTTATAAGCTAAATCAGGGAGGGCTCAAATAGCTTGGGAAGGCTTTACAGAGATGGCGTGGTGACAGAACTTTGGCTCCCCCCTTTTCCCTGTTATACTTCAAAGCACACTAATATGAACATAAAAAATAGCATTACTAGACAATGTTATGTCCTCCATGCATGCATACCTCTGTTGGATAAGACTATTATCATGGACCAGGGACAGGATAATTCAGAGACCTAAGAGGAAGAGCCTTTTTGGGGAAGAATGAGCAGAAACTAAAGACACTGTAAACTGAACAGCAGTCCAGGAACCAGAACTTTTCAGGTACATCCAATCTCAGGACCTGAGGTAAGAAAAGAAGCCAGAATGAGGATTTCATCATGAAGAGGAACCTGAAGGCCCACTGTCAGAAGCATTAGTAATCTGATTCCTAAGGGCTCCCTACAGTTAAGTCTCCTCTAACGTGGAACTTTACTTTTCTTGCTCCATCAGTGAACCTGGTACCTGACATGAGGGTCTCTCTAATTCAGTTTTTTTGAGAGTGTTTTGTGGGAGAATATGAAGTTGCTTTGTATGACCTCGAAAGTTGAGGATGTTCTCTGAACACTCTTAGTTTTCTTGTATTAGCTGCTATGGATTAGGGAAGCAGCATATTGAAGTGGAAAGAGCACTGAAGTCTAGCAATGAACTACAAATCATGGGAGCTGAGTTAGAATCCCAGTTCTGCCACTTGTTACCCATATGACCTTGGGGGAAGTCCCTGGGCTGCAGATTTCTCACATATAGAATTAGATGATTAAACTACATGACCTCTGAGCTCCCTTCAGGCTCTATGACTGTGATCCTGTGACTAATTCATGAGTTTGTCTAAACATTTCTTGACCTTATTAATATTGTTGGCTTGTAAAATTATGCAATGTACTTTTGTTTGAAAACTACACAAAAGAATAATTTTATGCACGAATCTTAAATTTAATGGAAGAAAACCAAAAAAATACCAATTCCATCCATCTGTGAATGTTATGTCCATGTTAATGGCATCAGTATTCTAAACACATTAACTCAAAATACATGACTAATACCTTACCTAGCTAATTATACAACTGAGGTAAAACTATAAAATTGAGTTCTCTTCTCCTAATATCTTGGTAGGTTTGCATAACAGACTCATCAGCTTTTCACATCTAAGGTCAAATGCAGTCTATGCCCTACACCTTGATTATGACATTGAACAGAAAATCAAGGCAAGGTACAGTAATTTGACATTACTCTCCCAGTTACTATTTGAGTCTTTCTCCTGTTGAAGATAATATAAAGGTAAATTAAATTGTACTAACCTATAACAACAGGATCAAAACCAAAGTTGTGGGTTAATATTTAAGCTTGAGACAAGCTAATGAAGAGATTTAGGTCCATGGAGCTAAATATTTGTTAAAATTCTCTAATACTAAGCAATCTAAATTACTTCTCTCTTCATGAATAAATACTTTTAAATTCTACTTTGTTAACAAGAATCAAAAGTTCAAAGTAGTGGCTCACAGATTAAAGATATGACTTGGGAACCCATAAGAAAACATTTTGGATACACAATAATATGTCTATGGAAGATAAGAACTTAATTAGTTTCCTGCTGGAGGAATGTTCTCATGTAGATACTGTAAGGCTAAGTCTGTCCACTTCATCTCTTGTTCTTTGACAGATTCTGTTGTGCCACCATTGTCTTGTTCTGGTTCAGGAAGTTCATTCTGAAAATGGGAAAAAAAAACTCAGAAAGACATGTTCCAAAGGAGCAAATATTTCATAAAATGAAAGCCAGAAATTCACCTAATAATCAACAAGCATTTATTAAGTGTCTACTACATGCTGGGCCCTGAGGACACAAAGAAAAAGTGAAAAACTTCCTGCCCTCAAGCAGATTGTGTTCTACAAGAAACATCTACTAAATGTTGGAGAAGATGTGGGAGAGTTGGAACACTAAATTCATTATTGGTGAGGTTGCAAGCTAATCCAATCATTCTGGAGAGCAATTTGGAACTATGCCCAAAGGGCTACAAAAGTGTGCATACCCTTTGACCCAGAAATATCACTTCTAGGACTGTATCCCCAAGAGATCATAAAAATGGGAAAGGGTCCCATGTGTACAAAAATATTTATAGCAACTCTCTTTGTGGTGGCCAAAAACTGGAAATTGAGGGAATGCCCATCAATGGGGGAATGGCTGAACAAATTGTGATATGTGAATATAATAGAATACTATTGTGCTTTAAGAAATGATGAACAGGAAGACTTTAGAAAGACCTGGAAGGACTTATATGAACTGATGTTCAGTGAAAGGAGCAGAACCAGGAGATCATTGTACACAGTACCAGCCACAGTGTGTGAGGACTTTTTCTGGCAGATTTAGCCATTCACAGCAATGCAATGACCTAAAACATTCCCAATGGACTCTTGAGGTAAAATGCCATCCATATCTAGAGAAAAAACTATGGAACTGGAACACAGAATGAAGCAGCATATTTTCTCCTATGTTATAGGTTTTTTGTTTGGGTTTTCTCATGGTTTCTCCCATTCATTTTAATTCTTAAATGCAACATGTCTAATGCGATTAATAAGAATGTATGTCAAGAACCCATATAAGATTGCATGCCATCTTGGGGAAGGAGGGAGAGAAAAATCTAAGACTTATGGAAATGACTGTAAAAAACTGAAAACAAATGAATTAACAATGATAATGAAAAGAAACAACATCTACAAGGACATCAAATATACGACAGAAAGTAAAGACAAGGCCTTCTGTGAGTATGAGAGTCATTACTGGTTATTTTACTTCTTCTGCTGCTTTAAGAAAGATCCTTTTCTTTTTCTTGACATAGCATATGTATGTCAAGGGTAAAACGCTGTAGTAGGAAAGAAGAATCAGCAATTTTCTAAGTCAGTGTTATTTTTATAGTTTTATAGGATAATTACGTGTTAAAGATTTTTTTGTCTAGTTAATGCCAGTGAAAAATACTCATTTTATGTGAAAGTCAAATGTACTTGAAGAAATTTTAAACACTACTAACTATTCACTACTAAAACCCTCTTCTGATCCTGGGTTGTAAGAGGTTATGTTAATGAGTATACCTTCTAAAGGGTCGTTCCCAGACTACTTCTTAAAGAGGCCTATTCACTCAATGGGCAGTACCTTCTTCTAAGTAAATACCTGAAAAGTCTGAGTTTCCCCACTGCATCCTGGGCCTTCTCTAGTCATCCTGATGAATATTTGGTCACTGGATCCAGATGGCCCAGGAAGGGAAGTGAGCCCTCCCTCACTCAAAACAAAGTCCAGTGCAAGTCATGCCATCATTTCTCTGATGTCATGGTCTTCTTCAAAAATCAAGGATGAACACAACAATCAAGTAGGGAAGGCTCTGGGTACAGAGATGGTAATTAATATACTATGTATTTTGTCAAATGAGACCATTAAAGTTCAGAGATGTTAATCACATGAAGGTTGGATATCAAATGAGGAACATTTTTTTCAGACCCAGTGACTTACAAAGACAGTTATAGTATGGAAAAGCTGTGACTACTTTGGTGAAAGGGGTGGAAGAATTCACACCTATAATGTGATAGATTCTGGATGTACTAATAAAGGTAGACAAATTTAGCTCAAATAAAAAATTAACACCCACAAAATAAGTGTAAAGCAAATATATCAATAAATCATGTGTAGAAAATATGTGATTCACTGGCTCCAGTCTGCTTTTGGGTTGACTTCAATTGGCCTAAGAAAAGTATTCTCAAATTCTGGGTACATATGTGAAAGTTTCTGAAATAGATACAGGTCTTTATCCTACACAATGGATATCTTTACTTTATTTCAAGGGTTAAGCAAAAATGTTATTTCAAAGTGGGGTTTTTTGAACGTTTTCTTTTAGGTCCTCAGTCCATTTTACCTTTTCTTTTTGATTCTTAAGGTATATATCTTTGTTATTAATCGTAGTTAGTGAATAGTTTTATATTTTCTGTTCTTGATTTTTAAAAATAGGTAACATGAATGTTGCATAGTTCCTTCAAAAATAGATAAACATTGTTTTTACCTGCATATTACCTGTATTTCCCCTTACCATCCCCTCACCTCTTAACAGAAAAATTATTTTTCCACCTCTTTTCAATTTTTTTCTTCTCTTTCAGTAGGTCCTTATGATATACATAGGATCTAGCATAAGCCTTCATTAAAGTGAAAAATAATATAATTAGAGTCTCTTAAAAAGTTGGAAGCTATTTTAGAAACTACTCAGTTTGGACTTGAAGTATGAATTACCTCAACATCTTTACCACCCTATAAAGTGTGTTATGGTCATTTGTTAAATTTTAACTCAGTAAAAAACAAACACAGGACTAAACATAAAAGCCTAGGGACATCTACAAACATGGAAGTTTAAGTCTTTTTTCCAGAAACTTGGTAGGTGTAGAGAAGAGTATAGAGATCTCTCAGAAAATCTTGGAAAGGTCTAGCATCAAAGTATGGAGGTTTACAAAGAGAGTAACTGAATGACAGATGAAAATAAAAGGAAGAAGAGAATATCATTTAGTTACTCTAAGGTATGTTCTTAGCTCTTTTTTATTTTTTCCACTGATTTCAGTGGTTCTGACTCTTAATTATTCTTGACTTATCTCTAGCTACAGTCCACTGAAAGAAGCAATAGAATGAAATTCAGGAGATGTGTCACTAACTAGTTTTATGATCTTAAGCAAATTACTTAACCTCTCTATGCCTTGACTGATTTGCTTTGAAAGGATTGGAAGAGATGATCTCTTACATCCATCCCCTCCTCTCTATTTTTCATTACTTCAGGTGGAGGGCCACAAAACTAGGACGCCTAGATCAGCAGTGTCAAATTCAAACAGAAACAGAGCTATTAAACTCTTAAGGATCCCTGTGGCTGCATATTAATTAGGAAACCACACATTAACATTATCTTTGTTCTACTGTATTTTTATTTAAGAACATTTCTTAATTAAATTTTAATTCAAGCCCACTAGGGAAGTATATTTGATAACTCTGGTCCAGGCAAAGTGCTCCCACTGTGAGTCATGTGCTCTTCCTCCTTTCTGCTTTTGCTGGGCTTGCTAATTGTTACTTACAATGGTATACCCATTCCCTTATTCATAGCACATTACCTACCAGTGGTATTGCAACATCTTCATAGGGCAGCTTATCTTCTCTCCAAGCATCATCAATCAGATCCAGAATTCTTCCATCCCTCTGTACCTCACTGTCCATTCTTTTGTGATTTTGATTTTCTCAGACCTACGGCCTACAAGTTATAGTTCAGAAATTTGGTGATTAGTGAATTAAAAACACACACACAACTAGTTAATTTTCTGAATTAGTCCAAATGTACTTTTAATTATTTTGTGTCTGTGGACATGGCCTGAGCTCAAAATAAACATAAATGGATGACAGTAGGCTAATAAGTTTTTGATTCTTTTTTCTTAAATATAAATTTATTTATTTAACTTTTTACATTCATTTCCACAAAATTTTGGGTTCCAAATTTTCTCCCCTTTTATCCCCTCCCCCACCCCAATACACCGAGCATTCTAATTTCCCCTATCACCAATCTGCCCTCTCTTCTATCATCCCTCCCTTCTCTTGTCCCCATCTTCTCTTTTGTCCTGTAGGGCCAGATGACTTTCTATTCCCCATTAACTGTATTTCTTATTTCCTAGTAGCAACAACAATACTAAACAGTTGTTCCTAAAACTTTGAGTTCCAAATTCTCCCCATCCCTCCCTCCCCACCCATTCCCTTTGGGAAGGCAGGCAATTCAATATAGGCCATATCTGTGTAGTTTTGCAAATGACTTCGATAACAGTCGTGTTGTGTAAGACTAACTGTATTTCCCTCCCTCCTATTCTACCCCCCATTGTTTCTATTCTGTCTTTTGATCCTGTCCCTCCCCAAGAATGTTGACTTCAAATTACTCCCTTCTCCCATTGCCCTCCCTTCCATCATCCCTCCCTCCCTGCTTATCTCCTTCTCCCCCACGTTCCTGTATTGTAAGATAGGTTTTCATACCAAAATGAGTGTGCATTTTATTCCTTCCTTTAGTCGAATGTGATGAGGGTAAACTTCATGTTTTTTTCTCTGCTGTCCTCTTTTTCCCTCCACTAAAAAGTCTCCTGCTTGCCTCTTGAATGAGATATAATTTACCCCATTTTCATTTCACCCTCTCTCCTCCTACTACACTTCTCTCTCACCATTTACCTTAATTTCTTTTAAGATATGGTCCCATCCTATTCAATTCACTCTGTGCTGTCTGTCTCTGTGTGTGCGTGCATGTGTGTATGTGTGTGTGCACGCATGTACATCTGTGTGTGTGCATGTATGTGTGTGTACATCTGCGTGTGGTCCCACCAACTACCCAGATACTGAAACGTTTTAAGAGTTACAAATATTGTCTTTCCATGTAGGAATGTAAACAGTTCACCTTTGGTAAGTGCCTTATATGACTTCTGTTTGCTGTTTACTTTTTCATGCTTCTTCTCATTCTTGTGTTGGAAAGTCAAATTTTCTTTTCAGCTCTGGTCTTTTCATCAAGAATGCTTGAAAGTCCTCTGCTTCATTGAAAGATCATATTTTCCCCTGAAGTATTATACTCAGTTTTGCTGGGTAGGTGATTCTTGGTTTGAGTCCTAATTCCTTTGACTTCTGGAATATCCTATTCCATGCCCTTTGATCCCTTAATGTAGAAGCTGCTAGATCTTGTGTTATCCTGATTGTATTTCCACAATACTGAAATTGTTTCTTTCTAGCTGCTTGCAATATTTTCTCCTTGACCTGGGAATTCTGGAATTTGGCCACAATGTTCCTAGGAGTTTCTCTGTTTGGATCTCTTTCAGGCGGTGATCAATGGATTCCTTCAATACTTATTTTGCCCTCTGGTTGTAGAATATCAGGGCAGTTTTCCTTGACAATTTCATGAAAGATGATGTCTAGGCTGTTTTTTTGATCATGGCTTTCAGGTAGTCCCATAATTTTTAAATTATCTGTCCTGGATCTATTTTCCAGGTCAGTTGTTTTTCCAATGAGATATTTCACATTCTCTTCCATTTTTTCATTCTTTTGGTTTTGTTTTACGATTTCTTGGTTTCTCAGAAAGTCATTAGACTCCATCTGTTCCATTCTAATCTTGAGAGAACTATTTTCTTCAGTGAGCTTTTGAACCTCTTTTTCCATTTGGATAATTTTGCTTTTGAAAGCATTCTTCTCCTCATTGGCTTTTTGAACCTCTTTTGCCAATTGAGTTAGCCTATTTTTCAAGGTGTTATTTTCTTCAGCATTTTTTTGGGTCTCCTTTACCAAGGTATTGACCCGTTTTTCATGCTTTTCTTGCATGTCTCTCATTTCTCTTCCCAGTTTTTCCTCCACCTGTCTAACTTGATTTTCAAAATCCTTTTTGAGGTCTTCCATGGCCTGAGCCCACCGGACATCCACCTCGGATGTCTGGGATAGAGAGGCCCCGACCTCCACGTCCTTCCCTGATGGCAAGCATTGTACTTTTTCATCAGAAATGAAGGGAGGAAGGAACATCTCTTCCCCAATAAAGTAGCTCTCTATGGTCTTATTTTGCTTCCTTTTTCTGGGCATTTTCCCAGCCAGTTACTTGACTTCTGAGATTCCTCTCCACCCCCGCCTAGATCTGCCCAGCCAGTGCTTGGGGTCTGAGATTCAAATGCTGCTTCCCAGCCTCAGAGCTTTCTGCGGCAGGCGCAGCTACTATTCAATGTGAGCTTAAGTTCTGGTGCTCAGGTGGGGGCAGGGCCGCTTCCCAGGCTCAGTTCTTCAGGGGGTTTATGCAGAGACCTTCGGTAATGGAGCTCCTGCCTGCTTGGGGAGTCCTGGGTTGCCAATGCCACTGCCTCCGCAGCTGCCTCCCGAGGGGGCCCAAGTCACGGAGACACCCCTCTCCCCTCTTGGCCAGCCTAGAAGTCTCTCTCACTGACCTGCAGCATCTGTGGGCAGAGGGACCTTCCCTGCCGCCGGAGATTCCATCCCTGAAGCCTGCTCGGATATGCTCCTCTGGGGCAGCGCAGCCAGAGCAACACAGGGGTGCACTCTGCTGAGAGCCCTGGGGATGGCTCTCCAGGGCTCTCTGGAATGGAAATCTTTTCCACTAGCTCTGCTCCAGAATTTGTGGGGAGTTCTCTTTACAGGAAATTTATGGGCTGTGGATTCGGAGCTAGAATACATGAGTCTTTCTACTCCACCATCTTGGCTCCTCCCTGTTTTTAATTCTTTTTAAAAAGATTTTTACTTGAATAAAATAAAAGGATCCCTTTTCAGTATTTATACCCAGCCCAATGAAACCGCAGATGTTTCAACTTTTTCTTAGTATTCATGTAAATTCTTGCATCCCACATTCTTTTCATTTTCTTCAAAGTGCTTGCTGCCCTCTTTCGTCATCTACTATTCCTCTTATCAGAATACATGTTATTAAGTCATCACCGATTAATTTGTTCTTTTTAATTGTCATATAGGGTGTAAGCTCCTTAAGTATAGATAAGGACCACTGATTTTCATCTCAGTATTCCTGACTGTCTGGCAGAGTACTTCCAGCAGAAAGCAGTGAAAAAATATTTGAATTGTAATCTTATATGGCTATTGAACTCCTATCCTGAAACCTCAATTAGACCAGAAGCTCATTTAGAGCTGAAGCTGTGACTTAAAACAGTTTTGTCACCCCTGAAGCAGCATACGTTTGCAGATTTTGGCAGATAAAACTTTCAGAAATTTACAAATTCTGCTGACTTTTAGATTAGCAGAGGGCATGGCACCTAATTCCTAATAAAGTCTTAGGACTATGAATAGTTGTAAGTACTACACAAAATCAAGTAACAGAAGACACACATACACACGTTCCTCTTTCTGCCCAATTAATTCCCTTACTCGCGGAACCAATTTTGAGGCCTGCCCCATCACAGTTCTGACCTCTCTCTACGCTTCCCTTTAACTAAATATGCTGTGCCTTAGGCGCTGGGCTACTCTCCTTGGAAAAGGGTCTGATCCACAACCTCCCAGTAAAGGTTTAGAGAAGTCGAGTGGTTTGATGCTCCGTCCCTTCAGCAAGAAGCCTGCATTTTAACTGAGGTCTCCCCGGGTTCGGAACAGAAAGGGTAAAACAACAGCGGGTCTGCAGATGTATTAATCAAGCCATCCTGCAGAGGTGGACCTACTGCGCCTAGGCTGGAGGCACAACCCTACCTGGGGCGGCAGGTGGTTCTCGCTTCCGAGTGCAGAAGAGAAAGGAGAGGGAGGGAACGATACTGCCCTCCAGTATCCTCCTTAGGGCACAGAAGGGTGCAAGAAAAGAGCCGAGCCTCTCCAGGGGTGACCACAAAGGGACAGGGGAGGTACAATTGCACAGCAGCAGGATACAATGTAACCAAACCAGAGGACCTGAAAGGAATGTGGAAGGGACGCGCATGCGCATACTCCTAGTCTCGCGCTCGTTTCCCCCGCGATCATCGCGCAGGCGTGTTGCGCGAACCGCCGCTCCGCCGCTCTTCCGCCTTCAACCGCCGCGCCAATCGGCTCCTCCGCCGGCCAATTCGCCGGAGTCACGTGATTCGTAAAACCCTTCCCCTCCCACCGTTTAGGCCCAGCGAATGACAGTACTAGGCTGAGTCCACTCGACCACTTTAGGAAAGGGGGGAGGATGAGGTTGGTTCAATTCATTAAGGGGGAAAAACTTTTTTTTAAAGTGGGGTGGGGGCAGAGGGAGGTGAGGTAGGAGGAGTGGGCGAGCGAGGAGGCGGCGCAGAAACGTAGGCGGCGGCGCGCGCGGCCGGGAGAGGTAACGGCGGGAGAACGAGAAAGGGGCGGGGGGGGGGACGCTGGCGCGGCTGCGCCCCTTGGAGGCGGCGGCTGCGGACGCCTGGCAGGGCTGGGGTGCACGGCCTGCGTGGCCGAGGCCGCTGAACGGCGCCGACGCTCTGCTCTTTAGGCCGCAGGCGCGGGGTGGCGACTGCGCGCTTGTTCCCGGCGTGCTCTTCGCCTGGCTCTGCCTGAGTTCCCCGGCCCATGGCTCCGCCGGACGTGTCGGCCAAGCCCGCCTTTAGGTGCCCGCTCCCCTTCCTCGGGACCGAGGGCGAGTGCTTGGCGGCTGGGTTCACTCAGTCGCCCGCTTCGGGCCATGCTTGAAGTGGGTTCCTCCACCTTCTACCCAGGGCTGAGCAGGGATCGGGGACCACGTGTCCCCGGCGGGACGGCGGGCGATTCCAAAGGAGTCCGAGTGCGCCTTCTCCCAGAGATTTAGGCCGAGATTATCCTCCTTCCCCTCCCTCTCCTCACCCGCTGGCTCCCGAGAGGCGAAGTGGACCAAGGTCCGGGGTTCAATTCAGTCCAGACATTAAAGCACTTACTAAGTAGGGGCACCGTGCCAGGCGCTGGAGATATTTAAAAAACCCATCAGCTGGGCAAGCCTCAGATTTCTCTAGCCTCTTCTACAGGGTCTTCAATTTGCTTCCACTTAGACCTGTCACTGTGGGCAAGCCACTTCCCCACATGGGGGCATTCATCCGGAGGATACCTAGATACTTTGTATCTCTTTGCTTGGAGTTGTCTCCCCTATTAGATTGTAAGATATTTGAAGGCTGGCCCTGTCTAGCCTTTTTCTTGTATCCCCATTGCTTAGCCCAGTGCCTTGGCACATAGTAGGTGCTTAATAAATGTTTGTTGAATTGAACAAGTCATCTGATTTAATTGGTCTTCAGTTTCTTCATGTGTAAAATGAAGGGAGTGAGGGATGGGGATGCATTAGACCAGCTAGCCTCAGAAGTTCTTTCTATCTCCATGAAATGATCCCATGACTCTAGGACCTCTAAGGTCTTTTCCAGCATGATTTGAGAAGTTTAGGAAAGGTATCCCCTCTGATTAATAGGGATGTATGTGGTGTTTAGGGAGGATGAATGCTCCTAGCGTGAGGGCTGTCATCCAACTGTTACCTGTGGCTCCAAAAAGTTGTAGTATGTGCTGTGGCCACAACCCACTGAGGCAAGTTTAGGGTAATCCACTGACCTGGATCCCTTCATTAAGTTGAGGGGAGGGATGTCTACCTCAAGCATGTATAGACTTCCCCAAGCAGATCGGAACATTTGTTCCAAGAGCCATGCAGAGGCTGTGGAGTGTTTAGTGGTTGGTCATACATCAAAGAAGCCAAGGTCGTCCACTGCATCCAGGGCCTTTGGTCAATCTACAGATTTTTGTTTCTCCACTGAACTTCAATCGTTCTGGAAGAGAGAGTGAGGCTGATTTGCCCTTTTTGAAAAGGAAGGAGGAACAAAAACAGCATCTTGCAGTTGTGGTGCCTGAAGGGTCTATTAACCCTTTCTGTTCAGAATCCTGGGAGTCCTCAGTTAAAGTGAGGATTTCTTCCTAAAGGGGATGGTACTCAAGCTACTTGACCTCTCTGTAAATACTTTATTATGAGATTGTTGATCAAATCCTTTCCAAGATCCTTTTACCATGGGTATTTATCTAGACTAGGGGTGGTCTTGAGGCCAAAGGTTTCCCACCTTCTGTCCAGACTAACCTCAGCCCTCCCTCACTCAAAAGAAAGTCAAGTGCAAATCGTCATCATTTCTCTGATGGCATGGCCTTCTTCGGCAATAAAGGATGAACACGCATCTTTTTACAGAGGAACCTGAACCCTATGGCCTATTTCCCAGAATTTCTTTAGAAAAACCTAGTCATTTTTATAGCAACTTTTGCTTATTGCTTTTTAAAAAGATGAAACCTCATCCCATGTTTTTCCTAGTTCTGGTGGTGTTCTGAACATTTTCAGTTATATTAGGAATAGAGGTCCTTAACATGAAGGATTTCATGGTTAGATTTTGGAGAACTAGAATGGGAGTTTTTTTTTTAATTTTTACTAAGCAACCTATAATTGAAATTTAGGTTTTCTGTCGATTACAAATGTAGGTAATAAACCACAGTATCATTAACAGTACATGTGACTTTATCAGTAGTAGAAATCACAAATATTTTTATGCCATGTTATAATCATTGCAGATACTTTGAAATGTTATGTATGCCCACCACTACTTTGAAATTACTGTGGATTTCAAGGGCTTGTAGTCTTTCCTGTTTGTGGGCACTGGTGAGACATAGCTGGTGAACCATTGGAGTCCATAGTTTTCACCAGATTGCCAAAGAGATCCATGACACAAAAAAGTTTATGAACTCCTGCAGTAATTTCCAGTTGCCTGAAATAACTTTGAAGTTTAACCCTTCTCCTTCTCCCCTTTCCCCATTGACAATGGGAAAATTTAGTGAAAGTTTTTTTTTTTCCTTATTAAAAGTGGTCTGTTAGAGTAGAAATACCTTTATCTGTATAGGACCTTGCACACACTCATTTAAATGTTAAATTACAGTTCCAAATAATCAAAATTTATCCAAATTAGTAGTGATGTTAAGTGCTCCACAGAATTTGGGTTTGTCTGAATGTTCGAGAAGATACGATGACATATGTATTAAGTTGATAAATTGTTACATCTGCATATATGAAAATTATTAGTAAATTAAGGCACTATGCTTTGTTAACTTGGATTATAGTGACCTCATCAGGTCTGTATTGTGCCTGAATTCAAAAGAATTGCTTTTTCATTAATCACTTCTTTTGTTTCTCTAACCTCCTTACATTTTGGTCATTTTACTGTTTGCCGTGGAGGCAGTGTGGATAAAGTGTTATACTTGGAGGCAAGAATATCTAGGTTTGAATCTCACCTCTGTCACTAGCTGTGTAACTTTGAGCAAATCATTCAACTATTTTGAATATCAATTTTCTACTTTGTTAAATGTGGTTGATAGCTGTAGATTATAACTAGTACCTAATTCTGATAGTACGTAAATAAGCTTTATTCAGGAAGCAGCTTGTAGTCAGATAGAACTTTAAACTCTATTTCACCCCAGCTGTGTGATCTTGGGTTTTAGAATTTATACTGTACCTTGTGCAAAGAATTCTTAACTTTATATAGTTCTTATGAAAAGAGAAAAATAAAGTATCACATGAGGGGTTATTTAGTTGTATTCCTTCTTCCATGCCTACCTTGATGTTTGGAATATACTCAGTTCTTTTTTCTATGGCACACAGAATCTCTAACTTCCTTCAAAGCACAGATTAGGTGCCCTGTAATAAATAAAATAGGCCATTCTTTACATAAATTGTTCAGTCATTCCCCAGTTCATGGATATCCCCTCAGGTTTTCATTCTTTGCCACTTCAAAAAGAACCAGAAATATTTCTGTACATCCTTTGAGTTTATTTTGCTCTATTTTCCTCCTAATTCTTAACACCCCTCCCTTTTCCTCCCATACCACAAGAACTTTCCCCTCTTTTTCAAAATTATATTTTTTCAGTCCACAAAAGGCTGACTTTCCTCCCTTTTCCCTCCATCCCTTACCATTAAGAACAGAAGAAAAATAAAACTTGTTACAAACATGTGTAATCAAGCAAAGCAAATTTCCACATTGGCCATCTCCTACACTTGCATTCACGTGTGTGCATCGCTTCCCCCCAAGGTTTCATTATTAATCCTCTGGGATTACGGTGGTCATTATACTGATCAGAGACTCACTCTTTCAAAGTTGTCTTTAATGTATTGTTGTCATTTGTTTTCCTGCTTCCACTCACTTCACTCAATATTAGTTCATACAAGTTTTCTCAGGTTTCTCTGAAACTATCCTTTTCATAGTTTACACCACAATAGTGTTCCATTGCATTTATATGCATAAGTTGTTCAACCATTTGGACACTCCCTCAAATTCCCATTTATTGTCACCTCAAAAAGAATTAGAAATATTTTTGTACATCCTTGGAGTTTATTTTGCTTTGTTTTCCTCCTAATTCTCCCCTACTCTTTTTCCTTCATCTATTCCCGTTGATTAAAATGTATTTCTTCAATGTTTGAAGACTAGTTTCTATGACTAGGTCAAAGAGTAAGGTTTAGGCATAAGCTACACTCTACTCCCTCCTCCTTCCTTTCATAGATGTCTGTTTGTATAGCCTGATTATGTGAGGTAATTTTCCTCAGTCTTCCTTTCCTTTCTCTTTCCCCTTCCCTCCTAGTGTATTTAACTGTCTTACTTTCCATTCTTAAGATCATTAAGACATAAGGAAACACTCCCAGGCCTTGTCTAATTAAACTTTGTTGCCTGATGATGATAGGATTTATATGGGACACATGTATCTCCTCCTACTTGAATGTAAGCAGTTTATCCTTATTTAGTCCCTTATGATTGTTCATTTGGGTTTACCTCTTAATGTTTCTCTTAACTCCTGTGTTTGAACTTCATACTTTCTGTTCAGCTCTGGTCTTTTCATCAGGAATGTTTATGTAATTAAAGGTTCATCCCACCCTCCCCAGCATTACTCAGTTTTGCTGGGGAAGTTATTCTTGGTTATAAACCTTTGCTTTCTGGAATAATCATATTCCAAGCTTTCTTATCCTTTATAGTGGTGACTGCTAAATTTTGTGTAATCCTAACTGTGGCCTCTCAGTACTTGAATTATTTCTCACTAACTGCTTTCAGTATTTTTTCTTTGACTTAGACGCTCTAGATTTGGCTCTGTTTTTCCTGGGAGTTTTCATTTTGGAGTTTCAGGAAGTAACAGGTGAATTCCTTTTATTTCTATTTTGCCCACTGGTTCTAAGAGATCTGAGCAGGCTTTCTCTTAAGAATTCTTGAAATAGGGTTTCTTGGCTCTTTTTTGGTCATGGCTTTCAGGTAGTCCATTGATTGTTAAATTTTTTCTTTTCCATCAGGTTTTTAGGTCACTCATTTATGCTATGACCTACTTTATATATTCCTTTATTTTTTTCCATCTTTTGACTTTATTTCAGTATTTCTTATTGTCTCATGGAGTCATTGGCTTCTATTTGGTCCATTCAAATTTTCAAGGAGTTTTATTGCTAGGGCAAGATTTTATGTTCTTTGTGTCAAATTAATTCCCTTTCCCAGTCTTTCATAGTTCTAGTTTATTTTTCATTTTCCCCCTTGAGGTTATTATTTCATCTCTTCCAGGAGTTTTGCTGAGTTTGTGTTCAATCTATATTTTACTGAGTTTGTGTCCAAGCTGTATTTTTTTTTGTTGTTGTTGTTGAGTTTGCATCCAGGCTGTATTGTTCTTGGAGACTTTGCTTGTAGAGGTTTTGGAGTCATTCTCTTCTTGTAGGTTTGTGTCTTGATTTCCCAAATACTTTTTACGGTATGACTTCACTCATTCTTTTCATCTACTCCTGACTTCAGACTTGATGGTGAGACTTCTTCTTGCAACAGTGCTCAACCTTTCTCTCCATCCCTTCCCCCCATCCCCCGCCACACCCCTAGTGTTCCACATGGCCAATTCTGCTCAGACCTTGGCCCTAGTGTCCATAGACTGTCTGCCTATGCTGTCCAGAGCTGACAGAATGACTCACTAATATTGAATTTCTCTATCATGATTCAGTCGGGTGTGTTCTGTAGATCTGTTTGGAAGAGTTTTGAGAGGGAACACATTGCCCCTGATGCTCTTCTGGCATCTTGCCTTTAACTTCTCTATCCTTTCCTTCTCTATGTTACTTGTATACTTTGTAAATACTTTCTGTTTCCTTAGCTAGGTATATTGTATCCCTCCAATAGAATGTAAACTCCTTGAGGACTGGGACTGTTTCTTTTTGGTCTTTGTATCTCCTTTGTCTTGTGAATTTGTTTGGAAGAGGGTAGTGTGTGGGCAGAGGGGTTAGTTGAGTTTGGAGGAATAAACGGTGCAGATAGTAGGATCAGGAAACCTAATAGGCAGAAGTAGGCCAACTACACCCCCCTCCCTTAATTTTTTCACCTAGTCTTGCCTGAGGGGTATTTGCCAAGGTTGCTTTGAAGGCCCTCTCTCTGGGTATTTAGTATTATGTCTTTTAGCTCCTTTCTTGCGCTATAACTTTCTTATCTTCATTAGTTTTAGAATTTTTGCACTTTATAATATGTATCAGAGTTGTTGAGGCAAATTTTAAATGGGAAAGAAATAAATCTTTTCTAGAGAAATATGTATGTATGTATGTATGTATTTAAGCTTCTCACTGTGCTATATAGTATATGTATACTAGTGGTGGTTGAGGGGAAAACAGATTTTTTTTTAACTCTCATGTTTAACAGGCTGTTTGAGGCTGAACACACAAATCATTCTTTTGAAGCAGGGGCCACTTGTAAAAAATCTGAGAAAATTTTTTTTAACTCAAGAAATAGAAATTTTCCAAAAATCTAATTTCTCTTCAGGGAATGCACCACTGCCATCTAGTGGTTGTGTTATTTACTATTGGCTTGTGCTCTGCATTTTCAGGGAAAGGACCTTGGATCTTCTAGTCCATGCCCCTTATTTTCAGCTGAGGAAACTAAGACTCAGAAAGGTTAAATGACTTACCATGGACAGACTTGTTCATTATAGGATCATGGATTGTTTTTAGTTGGGACCTTAAGGATAATCAAACCCTGTCTTTAAAGTGTGCAAACTGAGGTACAAGGAAGGAAAGTGACTTGCCAGGAACACATGGTAGTTACGTTAAAGCCAGAATTTGAACCTTGTTTCTCTGACTATAGGTGCAGTAGGGGCATTTAGGTTGAATAGTGAGTGGATAGCTCACTAGGTTTGAATTCAGGAAGACCTGAGTTCAAATTTGTCATCTGACACTAACTGTGTGACTCTGGGCAAGTTATTTAGTCGCTATTTGCCTCAGTTTCCTCACCTGTAAAATGGAGGATTATAACATTACATATACCTCACAGGTTTTGGAGGGTCAAAATGAAATAATATTTGTAAAGTGCTTAGGAGAGTTGTTGGCAGGTAGCAGGCATTTGATAAATGCTTGTTCCCTTCCCCTTTCCCATTACTATTTACTATACCATTCAGTCCGCAAAAGACACATAGGTTGCTTGTTTTTTTAAGGTCAAGATAATAGTAGCCTGAAATAAAAAGATCTTTAGTGTTTCCCTCCAGAAATAATTTTAGTAGTTTTAAAGTTAAAATGAATTTGTGACAGAAATAATTTTAATATTTTTTGTAACTGAAATCTTTTTTTCCTCCACAGTTTGTTTCATTAAAAAAAAAACCCAACAACTCTTGCTTCACTTTTTCTGGTTTTCTAGTCCTTGTGGAAAATTATGGGTTTTGATTTTTTTTTTATTTGATTTGAGCTTGCAGTTATGGAGTTACTTAGGCTTGCCTTTTTGACATTTGTGGATCTATTTACTTCTTTAAAATTATCTTTTGCTTGCTCCTCTCTCTAGTACTCCAGTATTCAACTCTTCAGTTCTCCAGTGCTGAATTGGTACTTTGTGCTAGGTTCTGCCTCCACTCTGCTCCTGGGTAATTGACCTTGCTTGGTCTCAACATGGATTACATGAGTTCCTTTTCTGACCTTTTATCTACCTCAGGGTTTAGGCCTGCTGGATCAGAGTGCTCTTTATTGAATATCAAGACAGAATGCTAAGGACTTGGACCTTGGGTAAGGTGATGTAAGTGCTATAATGCTTACACTGTTCATGGCTAATCCTGGTCGCTTCCAAAGTCCTCATTTCAGATTTCTGACTATGCTGGAACTTTTTTGGGGGAACCCTCTGCTCTCACTATCTCTCAGGCTATAAATATCTCTGGTCACACAGGAAAGTTCCTCTCTGGATTGCATGTGCTGGTGCTGGCTTAGAAAGCAACCTCTTTTCTTATTGCCCAGGGGCTCCTGGACAATATATTGTGTAGTTCTGGGATTGGTGAAATCACTTACTATTTCTCCTTGGTTCTTAATTATTTGATCTGATAAGATTTTTAGGTTTTTGCTGTAGTAGGTATGAGGGAGCAGGCTGCCTGTCTTTTTCCAGGCAACTTGGCTTCTCTAGCAGTCTTTCATTCATTTAACAACCATACGTTAAGCTCCTGATGTAGACTTCTATAGGTCCAACCAGAAGTTGAAGTCAGAGATTTTTCTTTTTTTTTGTCTTTGTATCTCCAGCACTTAGCATGTAATAGTCATGAGAGTGCTCAAAATCAAAACCATTGCCTGTCTCTAAATTCTTCCCAAGAAATTCCACACTTCTGCTCACATCCTTAAATTGACCATTAACAATTTTGAATATGGAAAAGACTGCCATTTTATAACGTGTTTATTTCTCTTCCCAGCTACCAAAGCAGAGGTGATTTGGTCATGGAGGCTTTGTTGGAAAGAATGCAGAGTCGGGGACAAGGAGGGTAAGATTTTTTTGATTTTTGTTTTTAAATAAGAAGTAGGCTTTCCTATGCCCATGTTTGTCTTTGCATTGATACTTTGTTCATCCTGAACTTTAAACAATTTATATTGTAATTATAAAAAATGATAATACTCTGTGTTAAGATAATGTAATTCTGACAATGTAGAATGTGAGATTTGTAGACAGTGTTATATTTTAAGAGTTTTTCTTTGTAACTAGAAGGTAAACATTTTCCTTTATGAAAATTTGTGCTCTGAGTTATCAAATGAAAAATTAGAGAAATTTTCTAGGAAAAGAAAAAAAATTTGAAGAATTGGAAAGCTTGCTTAAGTTTAAGCCTCCATTGATTTCTTTGGGAGTTTACCAAAGCAGTCTTATTGCCTGGGCTTCAAGTCTCAACAGTTCAAATTTCTTATCATATTTATAGTGTAAGTTTTTTATCCTCAGCTCTCAATAATTCAAAATTCTCTTTTTAGTAGTTATCCAGACCCTCCCTTTTTTCTTCTTTGCTTTGTCTTCTTTTCACCATTTTTGTGCTCAGTAATGTTTTTATTTCATAGATTTTTAGTTAGAAGAGACCTCAGAGGTAATGCAGTCCAACTCAAACCTGAGCAGAATCTTCTGTGTCTTAGTGGTATTTTAACTTTATATTAATTACATTTTTTATTCATGAAGCTATGTTTCTATTAATTTTGAAAATAATTATAAACTAATTTTCTGAGGTACATCATTAGTTATTGAGAATGGTTATCCAAGACACCTACTTGTTTACTCTTTACAATTTTTGAAAATAAAGAGGTGAAATTGATATTTCCTTTAAAAAGTTTAAAATGTAATTTCTGAAATATTTTATGTATTTGAAAACTTTGAATTTCTGGAATTTAAAAAAATCAGATCTTTTTCATATTATCATTATCTTTACCTTTATTATATACGTAATATACATAGAGTATCATTATGGATGATCCATTCAGGAGGAAAAAGTAGTTAATAGTTATCAAATGAATCAGATTCAGAAAGATTAGAACTGAGAAAAGCCTATCATATTTGGCAATTAAGAGGTCATATGTAACTTTGGGAAAGGTAGTTTCAGTTGAATGATGAGGTCAGAAACCAGAATGCAGAGTTGAATGGTGAGGAAATAATAGTTTAGTGATGATACTTCAAGAGGTTGCCCTCAGGACTTGGGATATCTAGATTATGCTAAGCTTTTATCACTTCCAGATCTATGTGAGGACACCTGGGTTCCATCCTTTACACCTGGCAACTTTATAGCTGAGAACCACACATTCTTTGAGAGGTGGGTTCTCACTCAGACATACTTGACTGGTTTTCCACCTCATCTGTCTTAGTAAGGAAGCTTGCTTTGCAGTACCCAGGGAATAGGGCCTCTCTAATCTCAATCATAGTAATATGGAAATTTTTAGCAATATAAGATTCCAGAAAAGGGGCAGGGCATTACAAAATTGCCAAGTAAAAACGTCTAGAGTAGGCTTAATATGTTGTATATTTGTATTATGGGTCTCACTCTGCCAAAATGACTACGCCACCAGGAATATAGAGTCAATGGAACTAGATTTTGGGTTTAGGTAATTAGTAAGTAAGCAAGGTAACCTTCAATATTCCAGTAATGTGGAAGAAATTATATAATAAAAACTGTGGATACAGTTATTGTCTCAGACAGTTACCATACTCTACCTAAAAATCCCTTTAGAATCAAGACATTAAGTGTCTTCTTTGTGCCAGATTAAAAAAAAAAAGTGGGAGGCAAAAATAGTCCTTCCCCTTCAAGTAGCTCACAATTTTTGTAGGAGAGATAACATGCAGACAGCTACATACAAACAAAATATTTGCAGGATAAATTTGAGATAATCTTAGAGGGGAAGCCCTGACATTAGCAGGAATCTAGAAAGAGTTTTTTCAGAAGATAGGATTTTAGCTGAAACTTGAAGGAATCCAGGAGGTGGAGATGGGGAGGGAGAGTATTCCAGGCATGGGAGACAGCCAAGGAAAAAGCAGTTGGGAGATGGAGTAACTTGGACTAGAAATGACAAGGAGGTGAATGTCACTGGATCATGATATATGTATAAAGAAGTAAGGTGAAAGAATATAGGAAGAGTAGGAAGAGGTCAGCTTATGACTTTTAAGGCAAACAGGATTTTATATTTGATCTTGGAGGTAATAGGGAGCCACTGGAGTTTATTGAATAGGAAGGGGGTAATGTGGTCACTTCTGCATTTTAGGATAGAGGATGGACTGAAGTAGGAAGAGATTTAAAGTGGGGAAACCAACCATAAAACTTATTATAATAGTTTGGGGGTGGGGAGGACCTTTATCAGGGTGGTAGCAGTGTCAGAGGAGAGAAGGGAGCACATAAGAAAGATGTGGCCAAGGTAGAATCAATAATACTTGAAAACAGACCTACAGTACAAATCTGGGTGACTGGGAGAATGGTGGTGCCCTTTACAGTAATAGGAAAGTTAGAAAGGATGGGAGGGTTTAGGGAGAACTCTAGTGAGATCAGTTTTGGATGCTGTGGAAACTCAACAGAGTTTAAGATGTATATCTTGAATTCAGGATTTCTAAATAGGTAATTGGAGATTTGAGACTGTGGATCAGAAGAGGGAATAAAACTGGATAATTAGGTCTGAGAGTTGTCAGCTTAGAAATGATAATTTAATCCATGGGAGTTAATTAACCAAACAAAGTAATATAAAGGGAGAAAGGCAGAGTCCAGGACAGAATCTTGGGGGAATACCTGTGCTTAATGGGTATGACCTGAGTGAAGATCCAGCAAAGAAGATAAAGGAATGATACAGTAAAGAGAAAAGAACAGTGTCACCAAAACCTCCAGAGGAGAAAGTATCAAGACGAAGAGGGGGATCAGCAGTATTAGAGGCTACAGGGAAGTTAGGAAAATAAAGAATGAGAACAGGCCAGTTAAGAGACTGTTGGTGACTTTGGAAGAGCCATTTAGGTTGAATAATGCAGAGAGTTAAGAGAGTGAGAGGAAAGGAAGTAGAGGCACCTATTCTAGATGGCTTTTTAAAGAAATTTAGTGATGAAAAGGAAGAGAGTGAGAATGGATGAGTTTTTTGAGAATGGGGGAGATATAGATATGTTTGTGTGGGATAGGGAAGTGTCTTGTAGACAAAGATATTAATGAGAGTGGGAATGATAGAGGGGGTAATCTAGTGGGGAAAGTAAGATGAAATGGGATCGAATGTGCATGTAGAGGGGTATTCCTTGGCAAGGAGAAGGGCTGCCTCTTTATGTGAATATTTGTAGTGACCCCATTTGGAAGTTTTCTGGTTTTTCTCCATCTTTGTTCAGCAGCATGTGAATACTTGCAAAAAAGTGAATGGTTGGAGTAATTTAAGGCTGATGCTTGCAGGGCAAGATTCCTTATACAATAAAGGAACCATGGACTTGAGAGAAGATAATGTAGAGTTGAATTGGTTCATTTTGGGTCAGGATGGAGAAGGGAGAGTGTAGGACTCTAGGAGTGATGGACTGGGAAAGAATTGAATGGAGGGATAAGAGGTTATGATAAAGATCAAAAACAGGTTTGGAGTTAAAAGGCAAAGGGAAAGGTAGAATGATAAAAGATTATGATTAAATAAAGGAATTTCAGGGCTTACAAACATGTTGGTGGAATGCAGGTCAAGGGTATAACCATCCCTGTGCAGCTAAGACAATGTGGATGAGTAAGTCATAGAGTCGTAGAAAATAAGTAAGTTGGGGAACTGGGAAGTTAGAGTATCCGAGGGAGTGTCAGTATGTATGAGAAAATCCCTTAATATGAGGGCAGGAGTTGGGAAGGAGAGAGAGGGCTGTGAGGCAGACACTGAATTTATTGAGAAAGGAAGGAGAGTATCCTGGAGATTCGTCGATAGCATCTATCATAATCTTGATCAAGTGATTAAATATGGATTGAATGAACCTCAAAGGAGGAGAAATTATTGAGTAGAGGGAGAATCTGGAATTGAGAATGGAAGATCAGGAAGCAGTCTGACTCCCCCTATTATGACTGCTGAGTCTTGTGGTAGTGGGGGAGAGGGAACAATGAATGGAAACGCAGCAATGCTGTAAAGAAAGCTAGGAAATCTGTATCATCAGAGGGAACTGCAAATGACTGTAAGAAGACAAAGGGAGTGGGAAAGGAAAAGATTAAGGATGAAAACAAGTTTGTTACTTGGGGACTAAGTTCCAAAGAACTTAGAGGACACTACTCTTGACCAAACATTAGTGAGATTTCTCTTTAAACCCTAATGGGGAAGTTTGATGGTTTCATTCTCTTAGAAAGATTGCCAAGCAGCTCTGTGCTGCCTCCTTTGCCTATTTGATCTGAATGTACTGAATATCTGCTCCTAAATTCTTTGGAGCATTTAGCGGTAAATGATAACTCTGCCTCTCTTTGCTTTCATAGCTGACACTTACGCTTATTGAATCATAAAGTGTTAGAACTGAAAGGGGCTTTAGAGGTCCTCTTTGTCTCTAGTCTAATTACCTCATTTTATGGACAAAAATATTCTAGCTTGCAAATGCTCTCTGCCCAAGGTCCCCTAAGTAGCCAAGGGCAGAATGGGACCTAGAACCAGAGAAACTTTCTGGTCTATTTTTGTGCCCTGCACCATGTTTCTGCAAACCCTGTATAGGATGTGTGTGTGCGTGCATGCGTGCATGCGTGTGTGTGTGTGTGCGTGTGTGTGTGTGTGAAGATGGATGGGTTTATATATTATATTGCATATATATCTCATGTTATATCTTATACATATGTATTACATTATATACAAATATCCTCTATAGGAGCAAAACTGTCTAATATTTCTTGAACTTGGAAGTAAATCATATTTCAAGTGAGCATCCAGTAATGTGGAATTATTTCAGTATCTTCCGAAATCTTCTGAAAGAGTCAGTTGCTTTAAATGAAAGTCAAGGATGAATATAGTACTTAAAATGGTTTTTCTCACTTCTGTTTTAGCTCCTGTAAGTTTCTTGACTTTTGTTTAATAAGGAATATAATATTTAAGTTAGAGTGGGCTCATTCTACAAGTTTTCCAAAATGGTATTAACCAGATGTCTGTCAATATTTCAGTTATCTAGTTCTTTGAGGCTTTATCCTCATAGTTAGATTTGAGTGATACCATAGTGATTCCATGTATGTATTTACATAGATTTGTCTTTGTATTAGGTATTGAAGAAATATAATGCAGTTTAATTAAAGACATAGTTCTGTATTGTCATCTATAGTTGACTGAGTCTGAAAAGTAAGAGGGGTCAGAAACTTGGCTGTTTGGGGTGTTGTTTTGTTTTTTGTAACACTACTTTCCTGTATCTTGCCCTCTAACCATCTAATCACTTCTTTTCAGAATCCTTTGCCTCATTGGACATTGTTCCTCCTCTTGCTTAAGTAATTAAACATATTAGCTTCCTCTCTGCTCCTAACTCACAGCATTATATGTTCCTGGCTCATCCACATCTGAATCTCTAACTGTTTGTGTTCTCAAGGTTTTGTCCTGTGTCCTTTATTCTTTCTCCTTCTATATTCTTGGTAATTTCATTAGCTCCTAGGGGCTTAAATGTTATCTCTATGCAGATCACACACACACACACACACACATACCCTTGTCTATTTCATGTATATGTATACTGTGGTTCTATCCATCTATATGTCATGTACACACATTTTGTGTGTGTGTGTGTGTGTGTATATTTGTGCATGGATGAGAATATATATGATGGTTTCTGGTGATTTTCTTTGAAAGAACCATCCCTGTGAAATTGTGATAATGATGGCTCAGTTACTTTTAGGGGTGAGCACATACTTCCATAGTCTTTTACAGGTGAAGAAAAAGAAGTAATGTGAGCATCTACTGTAAACTTTGAGTGATTTCATTTTCTTTGCAGGGGTTTTTTGACATCTTGTGAGGCAGAACTACAGGAGCTAATGAAACAAATTGACATAATGGTGGCTCATAAAAAGTCTGAGTGGGAAGGGCAGACCCAGGCTCTAGAAACCTGCTTGGACATCCGACAACAGGAACTCAACTCTCTTAGGGATTTGTTGGATCAAAAACATAAAGAGGTATAAAATATGATTCACTTACTTTATTTAGTAGTATAGTTTAACTTTGTTTATGCATTATATATGTTTCTAAAAAAAGTGTCAATCAAAAATTTGACATTTTTCTTATTAAGTTTGATTATAATACAGAGATGGATTTCCACTGGAAAAAGATTTGACCCTATTTTCCTTAATACTTTGATTTCATCAACATGAGTACCTTAATGTATACAGATTGTAATTGTATATAGATGAAGTTTTTGAAACTCATTTTGTTTTAAGAGGATGTCTATGGTTGCTTTGAAGTTATACCATAAAGAGCAAAATGCATGCATAAGAGGCAGTCATGGAATCACTGTTCTAGTTGATAGTGTGTAAAGAGTAAAATAACATGCTCTAGGGAAATTGACCTCTGTGTTTTATGGGGCAGCTGGGTGACACAATGGGTAGAATGCTGGGCCTGGAGTTGGGAAAACCTGAGTTTGAATCTAGCCTCAGACACTTACTGGCTATGTGACTTTGTACAAGTCATTTTACTTCTGTCTGCCTCAGTTTCCTCAAGTGTAAAGTAGAGATAATAGCACTTATCTCTCAGGATTGTTGAAAGGGTCAAATGAGATAATATTTATAAAATTACATAGTGCCTGGTATGTTGTAGGCACTACATAAATGTTTATACCTTTCCCTTTCCTCCTGATAGTATTGAGCCCTGTTAACAGTGTTTAACTTGAATTTTAAAATTCTGAAATATCCTTTTTTTTGCATGTATACATATAATCTTTAAATTTCCCATGTGATTATTTTGTTTTCAAAGATGTGTGGGTCTTTTCTATCTTAAATACAAACATGAAAATCCTGATTGTTTATATTTTTCTCCATCTTTTCACTGTAAAAAAGGAACAACAACAAAACAGAACTAAAACCAACCTGTAATTTGGTTTCTGCCATTTCAGTTTAACAGAATCTGAACCACAGAAGGGCCTTAATAATAAACTACATATCATGTGCGTTGGCCTTTTCCTAATCTTTATTCTCATTGGTCTCTTAACATTTAACATTTTCTACCACCGTATTTTTAAAATATCTTCTTCATTGACTTCTCTGATACTATAATGCCTTGTTTCTCCTACCTCTGACTTTTTTTGGTTCCTCTCCTTCCTTCTGCCCCATAAATATAGACATTCTCAAGGTTCATTCCTTGAGAACTCTGGGCTATAGAGGCTCTTGTTTATTCCTGTAGACTCAGCTGTGGTTCACATCAGTATATCCTGAGGTTCAGTTCTTCATTTACAATTGTTGTTAGATATTTTTCATTTGGATGTGGCAGTGCCTCTTAAGACTCAGTCTATGTAAAATTAAACTACCTGCAAATAGTATCCTTTCCTCATATCCTTGTTACTGTCAGTGGTCATGTAATTTTTCCAGATACCTAAGCTCAGTATTTGACTTTTCCTTCTCTATTATCCTCCTTTCCTCCTAATCCAGTCTTTTTGATTCTTCTTTTATGATGTTTCTTGAATCTGTCTTTTTCTTTCCATTTTTATTGCTACCACCTGTAACTTGGCCTGGACTCATTTGGATGGTATCATGTGAGAAGCTTCATACTGTCTCCCTTCCTTCCCTTTCCTTCCTTCAAGCTAACATTTTACTGCAAGACTAATCTTCCCAAAGCATCACTTTGATCTTGTAATACTGGTGGTGAAAATTCTTAATGAATCACTAGTTGTGTACGGAGTAAACTTCTTAGCTTCATATTTAAGGTCTTCTACTGTCTGACCTCAACTTATCATTCTGACTTTATCTTTTTTTTGAAAAAGTTTTATTGATTTTTTTTTCTTCTTATATCACAATTATTTCCAGATTAAAATTCCTAGAGATCCAGGTTACTCTTAGGTATTTGGCATTTGGCTTTCTGCTCTTCCTGTAGTAGTTATTTAGTTAATTATTATAACATATATATATAATAATTTAGTCAATTATCCTTGAAAATGTTTTAATGAAAAGTACTGTTAGCATTAAAAAAAAGAAAAAAAATTCCATTTTCCTTCTTGGTTAAAAATTTCTTAGCATTCTTGGGGCAAACTCTGGAAATAAGCTCTAGACAAATGTTTGAGTTCTCCTAATCTGGGTTGTATAAAGTACACTGAGTAGGAGGAAAAGAAGAAAGCATTGACAAATTACTGCCTTAATACTTGATATGTGAATAATATTATTGCTCACATTTAAATGATACCCTAAGGTTTACAAAATATTTCTCTGACAACAGCCCTGTGAGATCAGTGACACAAGTATTATTGATCCCATTTTGCCAGTGAGGAAGTTGAGACCCTAACAGTTTAAGTGATTTGCCTCTGATCACATAGACACTAGGTGCCTGAGCTTGTCCCTTCTGACTACCTCCTCTCACTGTTCAGTGATATCCTCATCCTCTGTTTTCTTAGAAGCTTATATATATACATCACTCATGTGGCACATACTATTTGCTACCTTGCTAACTGTTACAAATTTATAGGACTGACTTCAGGAGTGTAATGGAAGGGGCATTAGCCCTGGTCTCATACTCTGGGATTTCATGCTTCATGCTTGTAATAGTAAGACAGTTACCTCACTAGGAGCGTTTTAACATTACAGCAAAAGGAATTAATTATCTGTTTTAGAGTGTAAGGGCATCACAGCTATTGACTCATTAGAAAGATTTTTCTACTATGACCACTACCACTTAATATGGGAATAAAGCTAATGTTGATTATCTCCTAGGTGTGAATTTATCAAGTTATACTTGGTATTATTTGGGATAAAACTTTAAGACTGTCTTTGAAAGATAGTTTGTACAGAGGAAGATTGAATATAAGGATTCTTCTAAGTCTGTGAAGTATTGAACAAAAGTACTTAGAGAGATGTTAAAAATATAAATAAAACTTGATATCTTTCTGAGAACCTTTATGCTGTTTCTTGTCAGTTCTTTTGGTTACTGCTGTAGTGTAACCACTTAGAATGTTTAGCAGTGTTTATCACTGCTTAATGGTAAAAGTTTTATAGTTAGAAAATTAATAATAAAAGTGATTGTCTAATTTTCACTATAAATTTTACTATAAACAAGCCCCTTATCCAGAGGTTCCCAAATTTATTTGGCCTACAACCCCCTTTTCAAAAAATAATTACTCAGTGTCTCCCTGGAAATCTACTTTCTTTAACCCTTCAACGGTTTTTTTGAAATTTGCATTATTTCAAAAAATATATTTTTAAAAAATGACACATCTTAAATGGTGTATTGTAAATGTGTGGTTTTTTCCTGCATTGAAATTTTTATGATACAGCATTATGTCAGTTGCATCATGTAACTACAGAATCACATTATAAACAAGTCACTATCTACACCTATTCCTGCTGATGCATGCTGGACTTCCCCACAGTGTGGGACATGCTCACCTGCTAACGCTTGCTTGTTAACACCTGTTGGCAGACTTGACCACCAATCAGTTACAGTTTGTTTGTTTGGAAAATAATGTAATCACTATGACCTTAACTATGTTGCACAACAGATGAAACAAGTATGAATGAATGATTTTTCAAAAATTTTTTTATCTTCTTTCCTTATGCTTCCACCGCCCCCTTATTTTTTTTCAGTGCCCCTAATTGCACTTGAGGCTACTACTGCACCCCTGGATTGTTTCAGTGCCCCCCAGGGGCTGATATCACCCACTTTGGGAATTGTACTCTTACCTAAATGTTATTACGACTTAATTGATTTAAGCCAGTGGTCTCCATAACTTATAAATATACATATATTAGGAGCATATGCTCAAAAAGTTTTTTGCCAATGCAGATGTGTCGTTGGAAAAGTGTGGAGACCACTGATTTAAGGGATAACTATAGCAGAATTGAGTACAGACTTGATACAGATCAAGATAATATATTTGTGTGTCTGTATTGTAACTAAATACTAAAGTAATTAAGCACAACTAGGTGGCACAGTGGCTAGAGCTTGGAATCAGAAAGGTGCATCCAACCTCAGACACTTAACCAGCTGTGTAATCCTTGTCAAGTCACTTAGCCCTGTTTGCCACAGTTTCCTCGTCTGTTCAGTGAATTAGAGAAGGTAATGACAAACCACTTCAAGAACACCCCAGATGGGGTGAAGAGGCCAATGTGATTGAAACAACTGAAGTACAACACTAAAGTAATTGTGTAAAAACTATTATCAGGGTATTAAGAGTCAAGCTTAAACCAGTATTTTTGTTTCTGGTTTGATTTTGGGGCAAAATGCTGCACTAAGAAGTGGAGGTATCAAACTTAGAGCTAGCAAGTGGCTCCCAAGACAAGTTAAACCCAGATTAAAATGTAATTGGGAATTGTTTAAGAAAATAAATAAAAAATATTGTTAATTTGTGGTATTCTAAAGTAAATATGTGATTGGTAGGGATTCCTTTCTATTTGAGTTTGACACAACTGCTCTTAAGTCTAAGAAAGTCTAACAACTAACAAAAAGGAGGTTTACTTTGCCCTAATACAGCAAAGAAATGCAGTCTACAGTAGCAGTCATCTTCAACCTTGATTGATGTGGCATCTTCTCATCTTGTCATCAGAACAGGGTATAGCAACTCATATGGTCTCAGATACCCATCAAATCTGAGAGGCCTAGACTCCACATGGTTAGGACTTTTTATGCTTTTAGGTGACCAGGAAGCAACATCAGGGAAGCCAATGCCAGTCCCCAGCTCTTAGCTCAGTGCTTAGCGTAGTAAGGGCTTAATGAATTCATTCACTGAATGTTTTTTTCATCAAGAAGTTAGATGGCTTATTGCTGGAGAAGTGTATTTTATAAAGATCTCCGCATTCCATAGGATGATCCTCCAGCAGCTTTTCTTTCAGTCATTTTTTTCCTTTTTTTTCCTCTTAAAGCCTGAGTCTTTCTATCTTGCTCAAGTTGGAAGGTGGCTACTCATAGACCTAGTCCCATTATTGATTGGCATGAGAGCTTTACCTGCTGGACTCTTTCTCACTTCTTAGGCAAACTGTTGGCCTCCTACTCTTTGGAGCTTAACATACTAATAATGCCAGATGTAATAGGGACACCTAATCTGCGTGGCTCAGAACTCCCAAACTCAAGCTTAGCCATCCAGATAGGAAAGAAGTACAAACATATACCACCATTCCTGGCCCCTTCTTCCTCCTTAATTTACAATCTTTCCTTATCTGTAGGCTCTTCTCTTGCCTACAAACACTCCTAGGTCATTTGCCATTTGTCTTGTCATCTGACTTTACTATCCCCTTTTTGCTTTAACAGCTGGGTTCTCAGAAAAACCCAAAATGATACTAGTTGCCTTTTACTCCTCAATCCCTTGTAGTCTGGTTTCTATTTTCACTACTTGAATGAGACTGCTCTCTTTAAGGTCACCAATCATCTCATTATTGCCAAAATAATGACTTTTTTTCTATCCTCATCCTTCATAACCTCTCTGTATCATTTGATACTATTGACTCCTTTTCTGTTCCCTAGCTTTCTGTGATATTGCTCTGTTGTGGTTCTCTTCCTGTTTGTCTGACTATTCTTTCTCAGTCATCATTTCAGAATTTATCATCTATGTCCTGCCCTCTATGCATGGTTATACCCCAGGGTTCTGTCCTAAGCCCTCCTCTGTTCACCATCTGTAGTCTTTCTTGGTGATCTCATCAGCTCTCAGTGGCTCAGTTCTCATTTCTAAGGAGATGATTGCCAGATTTATATATTCATCTCTAATTTCTTTCTTGATCTTGAGAATCAATCATCCAACTGCTTGCTGGACTACTCCACTGGCATCCCAAATTCAGCATAACCAAAGCTAAATTCATCTTCCCCCCAAATCGCTCCTCTTGACATTTTCCTTTTTCCATCACGACACCACCATCCTTCTGGTCTTCCAGGTTTGCAACCTAGAAGTCGTCTTCAACTCTTCACTGTTGCTTGTACTTTATTCAATCAGTTGCCTAGTCTTGTTGATTTTGCCTCCATCAGATCTCTCACATCCTCTCCACTCACCATAAATACCCCAATTTAGACCCTCATTATCTCTTTCTTGAATTGTGGCCCTAGACCAGGGGTGAGGAACCTGCAGCCTTGACACCACATGTGGCTTTCTAGGTCCCTAAGTGTGATATTTTGACTGAGTCTAAGTTTTACGGAACAAATCCTTTTCTTAAGGGAATTTGTTGTGTAAAGTTTGGATTCAGTCAAAGGGCCACACTTGTGGACTTAGAAGGCCACATGTGGTCTTGATGCTACAGATTCCTCACCCCTGGACTAAACTAAATGATATCCTTGCCTCCAGTCATTCTTCTCTTCATTTCAGTCAAATTCATGTTCATAAAAATCATAAGTCATTGCCCTCAGGATAAAATACAAAGTGCTCTGTTTTGGCATTTAAAACGCTTTACTATCGAGCACTAGTTTATCTTCTCAGGCTGTTTATATATTCCTTCCCCTCACTGTTTTCCAACCAAATGAACCTTCTTGCTGCTTGATCTCCTGCCTTGGTGCCTTTTCAAAGACTCACCTTCTTACTGCCTTTCCCAGAGATTTAGCTCTGCCTTCCTTCAAAACTCAGCTTTAGGGCCAACTGTTTTAAGAAGCCTGTCCTGATTCCTGTGGTTGTTAGTACCTCCACACTGGAATGATATTGTATTTGTTTTATATGTATGTTTGTGTGTGTGTATGTGTGTATTCTAACACGTATGTTGCATTTGCTTATCTGTGTACACTTTGTATCCCTGTATACTATAAACTCCTTTAAATATTTTATTCTTGTCATTGTCTTCACATCACCATCTGTTCTCCCTCTGATTCTCCCTTCCCTCATTTCTCTTTCCATACTATTTGTTCTGTTGAATTAAATATTTCTAGACCTAACTTTCCATGTGTGGTAATTCTTCCTTCTTTTGGCCAGTTTAATTGAAAGTGAGGTTCAAATATCAGCCATTGCCCCTTCCCCTTCCTCCTTTTTATAGGCATTGCTTTTCTGTCACTTGCAGATAACCTCCTTCTGCAGGGTCTTATAGTCAGTAAATTTTTTTATTTGCTAGTCAGTAAATTTTTTTATTTGATGACCATTTAGCATAAGGTACTTTGCCAAATTCTGTGGTTAATGTAAAAAATGTTTCAGTCTTTGCATTCAAGTAACTGTTAATCTAGTAAAGAATGTTTGTATGTGTATGTCTTCATATGTGTCTGTCTGTGTGTATATCTCTAACGCATGTAACTAGCGATATTTGTTGTGTTAAATTAATGGCATAGACAACATGGTTTACTAGAATATACTGGACTGAGAAAACAGGAAGCTGTGACCTAGTCCCTATTGCTACTAGTGCATTATGGAATCCTGAATTTAAGTGAGTCTCTTGAAAGATCTGGGTCTCAATTACCTCATCTATTAATATAAAATGAAAGTTGGATTAGATCAGTGGCTTCCAACCTGTGTGAAATAGTTATTTTTAGGTCCATTCCTCCTCTGTAAAATGCCATGAGGATTCTGGAGGGCTTCAGAAGGTAGAGTTATTACTATAATAATAGCTGACATTTAGTGTTTTTCAAGGTTTGCAAAGTACTTTCTTTGTGTTGCCTTTGAGGCTCATGACCTCACTGAAACCTTCCAAGCCCACTCTAGCCTCCAGAGAAGAATCAGGTCTTTTACTTGGCTTTGATGGGAAGTAAAGATAGGGATAAGGAGAAGGGCATTTGAAGGAGGGGTAGTTGTGTGAGCAAAGACTTGAAGTTAGTGCACCAGTGATTTATTAAGCACCTCTTATTTTCAGAGCATAGCAACAATGCAGTGTTTGTTGTCCGTCTGTGTTGCTGGAGGAAGTTAATCTCAGTGAGACTTCCCCACAGGATATCTGAGTCTTCATTTTTTAGAGTATGTGTAAGATACCATGATAAATCCTACATACTATTGGGGAAATTACTTGTATACAGGTTAAGTACAATGTTAAGTATTTCATGACATGAAGAAATGTGCCTTTCAGAAATTTTGAATAGGAGGTCATAGTAAATATTTATTCAGTGTCTACTATATGCCAGGCACTCAGTTCACAAGGAAAGGTAAAAAAATATCTCCTGCTCTTAAGGAACTCACAGTTTAATGGAGAAGACAACATGCAAATAACTTATGATCAGACAGGCTGTATACAGGATTAATTGGAAATAATCAACAGAGGGAAGGTACTAAAATTAAGTGGCATCAGGAAAGACTTTCTATAGAAAGGTGGGAGGAATTTTAGCTGGGACTTGAAGGAAGCAAGAAAGAAGGTGGAATGAGGAGACAGAGCATTCTAATCATGGGGGACATCATGTGAAAATGCCTGGAGTCAGAAGATACAGGGTGGAGGAATAGCCAGGAGGCCAGGATCACTGAGTCTCAGGTCTGGGGGATGGTGAGGAAGAAGATGTCTAAGGTATAAGAGAACTAGGCTTTGAACTCCAAATAGGAGTATTTGATCCTGGAGTTGATAGGGGAGCCACTGGAGTTTATTGAGTGTGTATGGCAGGGTGGGATGGGGTGACAGGGTCAGACCTGTATTTTAGGAGGTGAAGCAATGAATTACGGACTTATATCTCTGCATTTCAGTTTCTACTGAAACTATTTTTGTCAAGGATACTTAGAAGTTCTTTTTTTTTCACTAAAGATCTGTTTTTTTCCCTTGGGTTGTTGGATGGGTTATTTTTGGTTGTAAGCTTTTTTTTGTCTTTTGGGATATTGCATTTCAGATCCTCTTTTCCTTTATGATGGTAGGTGCCAAGCCTTTTGTGATCTCAATGCAGGAACTGTGGAACTTGAACTCCTTTTTTCTGGCTAGTTATAGTATTTTGTTGTTGTTCTTGACCTGAAAGGTCTCGATTTTGGCTATGGTGATGTTACTAGGAGTTTAAATTTTAGGGTTTCTTTCAAGTGAGGTGACTGATGAATTCTTTCTGTTTTTCATCTGGCCTGCTGAACTTAATAGATCTGAGGAGTTTTTATTCATGATGTTTTCAAATATGATTTTTAGGTTCTAGGCTTTTTTTTTTTTTTGGTCATGATTCTTAGATTTTCTCTTTAGGACCTGTTTTCATTTGTTTTTGATAGGAGATGCCAGTGGTGATATCATTGTGAAATGGAAATGTATCCCTGTAGGCTACATATTGACTTAGGAAACCTCAGACTGTCATTATCATTATCATTATCTTTGAGTTATATTTTCATTTGTTTTATCAAATATTTCTCAATTACATTTTAATTTGGTTTTGATTGCGCTTGAGAGTATTAGGGCAGCCTGATGACCATGAGTTTGACACCTTTACCTTTATCTTGCATGGTTTTTCAGTCTTTTGATATTGTTCTAGTATTTCTTGTTATCTCATGAAGTTATTCATTTTCATTTGTTCCATTTTATTTTTTAGGGAGGCTTTTATTTAGATAAGATTTTATACCTCCTGTGCCAAACTTTTTCTTTTCCAAGTGTTTCTTCTAGAGTTTTAATTTCTGTTCTGTTTCTTTATGCTGAGACTCTCATTGCAATATCATTTTTAAACTCTTGCTTCAAGTCTTTCTTGAAATTCTAGTTAATTTTGTGATGAGGCTGGGTTTTTGTTTGAGGCTTTGCTTTATACATGCTTTGTAGTTATTTTTTCTTTGGGGCTTGTGTCGTTGACCTCCCTGGATCTATAATATTTCTCCTCCTTCTAGTAAGCTGCTTTTCTTTTAACTTTAGCTGCATTGGTTTTGTTTATGCAGAAGCTTTTTAATCTTACATAATCAAAATTGCTCATTTTATCTGTGATCCACTCTATCCCTTGTTTAGTCAAGAATTTTCCCCTTATCCATATGTTGGAAAGGTAGTTCTTCTTCGTTCCTCTAATGTGTTTATAAAATCACCCTTTATGTCTAAGTCATTGCTCTTTGGAGCTTATCTTCATATGTGATGTGAGATGTTGGTTTATTCCTAGTTTCTGCCTAGCTGCTTTCCAGTTCCTGTTAGTTTTTTGTCAAATAGTGATTTCTTACCCCAATGTCTGGGGTCTTTGGTTTTTGTGAAATGCTTGGTCACTATGCTTATTTGCTTCTGTCTGACTTACTGTGTTCTGTTGACTGACCTCTCTTTTTTAAACCAGTACCAAAACATTTTGATGATTACTCATTTGTAATATAGTTTGAGATCTAGGTCCCCCCTTCCTTCTCACTTTTTAAAAAAATTGTTTCCATTGAGATTCTTGATCCTTTGTTCATCTAAATTAACTATTTTCTTGTGGTTTTTTTTTTCTTATTTATTTATTTATTTAATTAATTAACTTTTTACATTCATTTTCACAAATTTTTGGGTTCCAAATTTTCTCCCCTTTTATCCCCTCCCCCCACCCCAATACCTCAAGCAATCTAATTTTCCCTATCTCCAATCTGCCCTCTCTTCTGTCATCCCTCCCTTCTCTTGTCTCCATCTTCTCTTTTCTCCTGTAGGGCCAGATGACTTTCTATTCCTCATTAACTGTATGTCTTCTTTCCTAGTTACAACAACAATATTAAACAGTTGTTCCTAAAACTTTGAGTTCCAAATTCTCTCCATCCCTCCCTCCCCACCCATTCCCTTTGGGACGGCAGGCAATTCAATATAGGCCCTATCTGTGTAGTTTTGCAAATGACCTCCCTGATAGTCGTGTTGTGTAAGACTAACTGAATTACCATCCCTCCTAACGTGCCCCTCGTTGTTTCTCTTCTGTCTTTTGGTCCTATCCCTCCCCAAGTGTTGACTACAAATTGCTCCCTCCTCCCTTTGCCCTCCCTTCCATCATCCCCCCCCTTGCAATATCTCCTTCTCCCCCCCCCTTTCTTATACTGTAAGATAGGTTTTCATACCTAAATGAGTGTGCATTTCACTCCTTCGTTTAGTCAAATGTGATGAGGGTAAACTTCTTGTTTTTTTTTTTTCTTTCTCAGCTCTCCTCTTTTTCCCTCCACTAAAATAATCTCCTACTTGCCTCTTAAATGACATATAGTTACCCCCTCTTTCCTCCCACTACATTTCTCTCTCACCATTTACCTTAATTTCTTTTAAGGTATGGTCCCATCCTATTCAGTTCACTCTGTGCTCTCTGTCTCTGTATGTGTGTGCATGTGTGTATGTGTGTGCATGCGTGCACGTGTGTGTGTGGTCCCACCAACTACCCAGATACTGAAAAGTTTTAAGAGTTACAAATATTGTCTTTCCATGTAGGAATGTAAACAGTTCACTTCTGGTAAGTCCCTTAAGACTTCTCTTTGCTGTTTCCTTTTTCATGCTTCTTCTCATTCTTGTGTTTGAAAGTCAGATTTTCTTTTCAGCTCTGGTCTTTTCATCAAGAATGCTTGAAAGTCCTCTGTTTCATTGAAAGACCATATTTTCCCTTGAAGTATTATACTCAGTTTAGCTGGGTAGGTGATTCATGGTTTGAGTCCTAGTTCCTTTGCCTTCTGGAATATCCTATTCCAGGCCCTTCGATCCCTTAATGTAGAAGCTGCTAGATCTTGAGTTATCCTGATTGTATTTCCACAGTACTGGAATTGTTTCTTTCTAGCTGCTTGCAAGATTTTTTCCTTGAGCTGGGAGTTCTGGAATTTGGCCACAATGTTCCTAGGAGTTTCTCTTTTTGGATCTCTTTCAGGTGGTGATCGATGGATTCTTTCAATACTTATTTTGCCCTCTGGTTCTAGAATGTCAGGGCAGTTTTCCTTGATAATTTCATGGAAGATGATGTCTAGGCTCTTTTTTTGATCATGAGTTTCAGGTAGACCCATAATTTTTAAATTGTCTCTCCTGGATCTATTTTCCAAGTCAGTTGTTTTTCCCATGAGATATTTCACATTCTCTTCCATTTTTTCGTTCTTTTGGTTTTGTTTAGTGATTTCTTGGTTTCTCCTAAAGTCATTAGACTCCATCTGCTCCATTCTAATTTTGAGAGAACTATTTTCTTCAGTGAGCTTTTGAGCCTTTTTTTCCATTTGGCTAATTCTGCTTTTGAAAGCATTCTTCTCCTCATTGGCTTTTTGAACCTCTTTTGCCAATTGAGTGAGCCTATTTTTCAAGGTGTTAATTTCCTCAGCATTTTTTTGGGTCTCCTTTACCAAGGTATTGACCCGTTTTTCATACTTTTCTTGCATGTCTCTCATTTCTCTTCCCAGTTTTTCCTCCACCTGTCTAACTTGCTTTTCAAAATCCTTTTTGAGCTCTTTCAAGGCCTGAGCCCACCCGCCACCCCCCTGGGGTGTCTGGGGTACTGAGGCCCCGCCCTCCACGTCTTTCCCTGATGGCAAGAATACGTCCTCATCTTCGTCCGATCCGAAGGTCGGGATCATTTACATTTGTTGGAAAAAACTCTCTATAGTCTTATTTTTCTTCCCTTTTCTAGGCATTTTCCCAGCCAGTTATTTGACTTCTAAGATTCCTTTCCACCCCCGCTTGGATCCGCCCAGCTAGTGCTTGGCCTCTGAGATTCAAATGGGCTTTCCGGCAGCAAGCTTTAGTTCTGGCGCTGGGGTGGGGGCAGGGCCGCCTCCCAGGCTCGGTTCCCTCAGGGGCTTTATGCAGAGATTTTCAGGAACGTTGCGGGTGGGGGCGGGGTGGGGGCCCCGCCTCCTAGGCTCAGTTCCCTCGGGGGCTTTATGCAGAGGCCTTCAGTAATAGAGCGGGGTGGGGGCAGGGCCGTCTCCCAGGCTCAGCTCCGTCAGGTTTTATGCAGAAACCTTCCGTAATGAAGATCCTGCCTGCTGTTGGGGGATTCCTGAGTCCTGGGCCGCTGCCGCCTCAGCCGCCCCCCACGCCTCTGCCTCCGCCGCTTCCTGCCCCCGTCTCTGCCGCGCTGCTTCCTCCCGAGGGGGGCCGAGTCACGGAGACGCCCTGCTCCCCCTCTCGTCCAGCCCAGCCTTCTTTCTCACTGACCTGTAGCTTCTGTGGGCGGAGGGACTTTCCTGGCTGCCGGAGCTTCCGTGTCTGAAGCCTGCTCAGGTCAGCTTCTCTGGGACCCCGGCCAGAGCAGCGTTGGGGTGGGGTCCACTTTCTGGGGCGCGACGGACCGTGGGGATGGGTCTCCAGGGCTCCCTGGAACGGAAATCTCTTCCACTCCGTTTCTGCACACCTTGTATTGACCCAGAAGTTATGGGGGTCTCTTTTTACATTAATTCTATGGGCTTTGGTTTTGGAGCTCGTAAACATGCGTCCTTCTACTCCGCCATCTTGGCTCCGCCCCTTTTCTTGTGTTTTTTTAAAATAGCTCTATAAAGTAATCCTTCGGTAGTTTGATTGGTATAACACTGAATAAGTAAATTAATTTAGGTAGTATGTTGCATTTTCATTCTAATGTCTTGGCCTACCCTGAGCAATGAATATTTAGATCTTCCTTTTCTCTCCTTCTTTATTCCTATTGACCACCACTCTTTTAAGTGTTACTCACTTTAGGGATGTGAATATAACATTTAATAACTTTAATATTCCTGATATCTGCTAATAGGATGGGAAATTGAGGAGGAGCACATTTTCATATGCAAATACATTATTTTTATAACATTTCACATAACTGAATTTTCTAGATAGAAGATTGTATGTTTTAAACCAATGATCATAAAAATCATATGATGGAAATATTTCTAAAATGTTTTATAGCATTATACGTTATATTAAGCAGAATTTTCCAAGCATAATTAAACTTTTTCCCATCATTATGAATAACACTTATTGTATTCTGTTGCATGACTCAGTGCCCTCAAAGCCTATTGAAAAATGAGGTGATTTGCTCTAGAGGAAGATAAATTCAGTACTTGCATTTTGGGTATAGCCTGCCAAAAAATAAATCTATTAATCAAATCATTGTAATTCTAGTCTCTGATTAGAAAAAGAGGAAATTGAGGGGTGGAGTCAAGATGGTGGAGTTGAAGGAAGGATCTGCTCTAGCTTTCCCCACATAGCCCATAAAATACCTGTAAAAAATGACTCTAAACAAATTCTAGAGCAGCAGAAGCCACAAAATGACAAAGTGAAACAGATTTCCAGCCTAAGACAGCCTGGAAGGCTGACAGGAAGGATCTATTGCACCAGGCTCAGAGTGGAGCGCAGCCCAGCCTGGGCTACATGGCATGGACAGGACTAGAGCAGGCTTCAGGGTGCAGAATCATGGATAGCAGCTGCGGTTCCCAGATTTCTCAACCCAAAGACAGCTTCAAAAGTCAGTAAGAAAGCTCTTTCACCTGGGTGAGAGGGGAGTGAGGTTTGGCCCTGGCCCTGGTCCCAGGGCAGCAGCAGCAGGGTTCACTTTTGGAGCCCTCAGCCTAAAGACCCTGGGGGAATCAAGTGGCTGATCTGAGTCTCAGTCCTGAATGGCAGTCCTGGAGTGAGGAAGATCATTGGCATGGTAGAACTGGTGGCGTCTATGGAGAGGGAATCCTGCTGGCTGTTCCAGGGCAGAGAAAAGTTCTTGTAGTTGCTCACAGATCAGAGTGCATGCCAGGAAAGGAGTAACACCTTTCCCTAGACAATGCCACTTTGGAGGAACTGAGATTACAGGTCTGTAGAGATAACTTAGAGAACAGCTGCACAAAACCTCTAAAACATGGGTAGTATACCCTCAACTTGACATAGGACCCAAAAGTCAAGTAACTGGCTGGGAAAATGTCTAAAAAAGGGGGAAAAAATGACTATGGAAGGTTACTTTCTTGGTGAAAAGGTATTTTATTCCATCCTTTTGGATGAGGAAGAGCAAAGCATATAATCAGAGGAAGACCAAAGCATGCAAGTGGAGGAAGACAGCAAGGTCAAGGCTCCTACATGCAAAGCCTCCAAAAAAATAAGAAAGGGTCTCAGGCCATGGAAAAGCTCAAAAAGGATTTTGAAAATCAAGTAAGAGAAGTGGAGGAAAAATTGGAAAGAGAAATGAGAGAAATGCAAGAAAATCATGAAAAGCAAGTCAACAGCTTACTAAAGGAGACCCGAAAAATGCTGAAGAAATAATACCTTTAAAAATAGACTGACTCAAATGGCAAAGGCCAATCAGGAGAAGAATGCTTTAAAAAAGCAGAATTGGCTAAATGGAAAAGGAGATTCGAAAGCTCACTGAAGAAAATAGTTCTTTAAAAATTAGAATGAAGCAGATGGAATCTAATGATTTTATGAGAAATCAAGAAATTATAAAACAAAACCAAAAGAATGAAAAAATGGGAGACAGTGTGAAATATCTCATTGGACAAACAACTGACCTGGAAAATAGATCCAGGACAGATAGTTTAAAAATTATTGGTCTACCTGAAAACCATGATCAAAAAAAGAACCCAGACATCATCTTCTAAGAAATTATCAAGGAAAACTTCCCTGACATTCTAGAACCAGAGGGTAAAATAGAAATGGAAAGAATTCACCAATTACCTCCTGAAAGATATCCCAAAAGGAAAACTCACAGGAATATTGTAGCCAAATTCCAGAGTTCCTGGGTCAAGGAGAAAATATTACAAGCAACCAGAAAGAAACAATTCAAGTGTTGTGGAAATACAATCAGGATAACATAGGATTTAGCAGCTTCTACACTAAGGGATTAAAGGGCTTGGAATATGATATTCTAGAGGTCAAAGGAACTAGAATTACAATCAAGAACCACCTATTCAGTAAAACTGAATATAATAGTTCAGGGGGAAAAAAATGGAATTTCAAAGAAATAGAGGGCTTCCAAGTATTCTTGTTGAATGTTCAGACCAGAGCTGAATAGAAAATTTGACTTTTCAAACAGAAACATGAAAAGGTAAACAGGAAAGAGAAACCTTAAGGAACTCATTAAAGTTGAACTTTTTACATTCCTACTTGGAAAGATGTTATTTGTAACTCATGAGATCTTTTTCAGTATTTAGGTAGTTAGAGGGAATATATATGTGGGTATGTATGTTTGGTTGGTTAGTGTATTTTATGTATGCATATATATGTGCAGGGATATATGTGTGTATGTATATATGCATACATAAATGTATATGTGTGTATATATAATATATATACATATATAGACAGAGGGCACAGGGTGAGCTGAATATGAAGGGAGAATACCTAAAAAAAATAAAATTTACTGTTGAATGGAATATACTAGGAGTAAGAGAAAGAAAGAGGAAGAATGTAGCAAATCATCTTACATAAAAGAGGGAAGAAAGAGCTTTTACAATAGAGGGGAAGAGGGGGAGATGAAATAAGTGAGCCTTACACTTATGAGATTTGACTGAATGAGGGAATAACACACACTCAATTGGATATGGAAATCTATTTTACCCTGCAGAAAGGCAAGGAGGAAAGGGATTGGAGAGGGAAGATAATAGAAGGGACTGCAAATTGGGGAAAGGGATAATCAGAAGCAAACACTTGTGGGAGGACAGGTCAAGGGAGAGAATGAATAAATGGAGGGCAGGGTAGGACAGAGGAAAATGTGGTTAGTCTTTTACAACATAACTATTAGGGAAGTGTTTTGCATTGCTACACGTATATGACCTATATTGAATTGCTTGTCTTCTCAATGAGGCTGGGTGGGGAGGGAGGGAGAGAATATGGAACTCAAAGCTTTAATAGTGAATTAAAATTAATATTTGTAAAAATTTGTAAAAATTGTTTTAGCATAAAGCTGGAAATTAAGATATACAGGCAATGGAGTATAGAAATCTATTTTGCCCTATAGGAAAATAGAGATAAAGGGGGATGAAAGAAGGGTGGGTAGTAGAAGGGAGGACAGACTAGAAGAAGGGGTGGATGGGGTGCATGCTGTCTTGGGGTGGGGCGTGGGGAGAGATGGTCAAGGATAGAATGTACATTAGAGATAGAGTGAGACATTAGAATCAACTAAGAATAAACTATAATAATAAACCTAAGTCTATTTTCTGGTCATTCATAGAGTTCCTTCTTAAACTTCAGTGCAGTTTCTTCTCAGAAAGTGGTTAGGTCTTTGGTCAAAATGATATAAAAAAAGATGTCAGTACTGGAAATTGTTTTGGAATTCTGAATTCAGTACTGATAAAGTTTTTCATTCAGATGAAACCACGCCTTCCAATCTGTTGTCCTAACTTTGTTTTGTAACATATTGTTGTGTTTATCCTTCGTTTTTAAAGAGGATCATGACATCAAGATGATGCCATGACTTGCAGTTGACTTTGATTTGAGTGAGGGAGGGCTGTGCAAGGTCACCAACCTCACTTTCTTCTCCTGAGCCATCTGGGTCCACTGGACCCAGGACCTTTAAAGAGGGAAGATGGAGTGGGTGGATTTGAATGTGCTGAGGTTTTTTCTTTCTTTTTCTTCTGTTTTATTGTTAGACTGTCTATTGCCTCTTGTTATCCCCTCCCTCTAATTTACTTTATTGTTGTAAATCAGATATGAGTGGGGGCTGTCCCAGAAGTAAAATTATTGAATTTTGTGATTGCTTTGCTGTGGACACACACTCTTATCTTATTCTAGATTCATGGCTCAGATCTCAGTTATTAATGGTATTGGAAGTTTATGTTTTTGGTAGGTGGGCTGTTAAACAGATCTGTGAGATATTGTACATGTAGGCTCTTTCATTTGTTATGTAGCTCAGTAACTTTTTTTTAAAATATTAAAACCCTACTCATCTCTTTGTTTAGGTTGGGATGTTGCATCAGCAAATGGAAGAGCTTGATAAAACTAAGCAAGAAATGGCCATAGAATACAAACAGGAATTGAAGAAACTTCAGGAAGAGGTGAGTTAATTTTCATTAATTTGCTTTGTGGATTCAATGGATTTATTTACTTTTGATAACTTTTTAAAGTAATCTAGTTCTCTTTTCTTAACCAAAGTCTGTTTTCTATGGATGGTAAGGCCAAAAACCTTTATGCTCACCCCCCCCCCCCCCCCCCCCACACACTCAGTTATTTGGTGCTTCCTAGAGGGAAGAAAATAAATTTTAGTTTTCTTGATAGGTTTCTTGGGTCTTAACAGAAATACAAGTTTTTTTAATGTCTTGTATTCCTTTATTTAATTAAAAACACTTTGCATTTATAACATACTGTCAGTACTTTTTTAAATGGTGGTATTAGCTATTTGATATTCTTTTTGTATAATTGCCTATGTATACTGGCATATTTAATGTGTTCTACTTTAAAATTCTTAGACATAGTTCAAATTATTAGACATTTAATAAGCAATGAAATTGACTGTCTTCACAGCTAGCCAGACTAAAGAAAGGCTATGAAAAGCTTCAGAAAAAGCAGATAAAAGAATCCAGAGGTGGCACTAAAAATCACAGGGACGACCCATCTGAAATGGAGAGGTTAAATGGAAAAATAGAGGTATGATGATTTTTGTTCATAGTAATTGTTAATCTTTATATAAGATAATAATTTGAGAAGAGTTGGTATTTCCTGAAACTGAATTCTCATCATCAGTTCTATTATTTGTGTCATAAATATCTGCTCATTGTAGTTTCCAAAGAGAATTACTAAATTTTATCTTGACAATTTTTCCTTGAAAACTAGAAAATTATGATGATTAACCCTTAGGTGGCAGCAAATTTATAAAGCTAGACACAAATCAAATAATATTCAGCATCTCTACATCATACACTTCAACAATAAATAGAGTGTTAAATTTGGAAAGACAGAAATCCAGAGGCACAGTGTATAAGGAGATGAGAATTACTATATAACTACATCGGATGACTGAATAATGGCATCCCTGCTGTGGAAAAAGGTCCACCTCTGTCAAGGGATAGGGGTGGGGGGTAATAATTAGAGTAAGAGTAAACTTGGAAGTAATGACAAGAGGGGATACATTTACAAGTCAACTGTCCTGGTTGCCTTTGCAGGAGTTCCGTCAGAAATCACTAGAATGGGAGAAGCAGCGGGTGATTTATCAACAACAGGTGGCATCTCTGGAGGCACAAAGGAAAGCTTTGGCTGAACAGTCAGAGATCATTCAGGTAGAGTGAAAACATTTAAAAAGAAATGTAAGCATTTGGGTCATTTTAATTTAATTAGTACATACCTATATGCCATAGTAGATTCTGCTTTTCCACTTTGGACAGTTACATTTATGTAGTGGTGATAGAAGTGTGAGCCTTTCTCCATTTTTTATCTCTTATTTCATAGACTTTGCTTGTTACTAGCTTGAGTTACTAGAATGGGGAAAGTAGAGAATAGGATGAATTAACTTTTTGTATGACTTTGTTTCTTATTTATAATATTTTTTGTTTTTTTGTTTTGTTTTGTTTTCTCCACATTTGGAAGTGGAGAGTGCTTAGTAGTATAGGTTCCTTCTCTCTTTTCCAGCTTTTTGAAGTACATTGTAATACTGAAATAGAAACCAGGGAAATCAGTTTTAAATTGTTGTAGACTATATCATATAGTGATTATATCTAAAAGATGAGTTATGGACTTTTTCTGCAGAGGGCTGCTCAAAATAAGTCTGAGAAACTGTTTTAAGGTAGTGCTTTTCTGCCATTTCATTCTGTAGCATGCTTGAAATATAAACGTCTTTGGAGACTTACATATTTTCTAGAGATAGCAGAGACAGGTCCAACTGAGCCAAGCTATGTTGAGGTGTCTCTAGTTACTGAGAGTAATGAAGACGTTCCCCTGAACCAAGTGGATGAAAGCTACTAACTTCCTTTGTCTAGAATGCCATAGCTTAGTACACAGTCTTCTTCCTAGCACAGGGTAGCAGAACTGTAGTGGAGGTCAGTTTTTAACTGTTGTTTCTCAGTCATTCATCACCAGATTATTTGTATTATTGATTAGAAACCTCAGTTAAGTATTTTGTTGATCTAAATGAAACTTTGGTTTACTGTGGCCCCTAGAGGAAGAAGAAAAAAACTTATAAACAAAACCCCCATGTGCATAGGTTTAATTTGTACTATTTAGGCTTAGTCTAATTAATTATTTTCCTACAAAAAGTGATTTCTTAATTATAAAACTAGAAGAATTTTTGTTTCATACCTTTTTAAAAATCTTTCAAAAATTAGTAAATATCTGAACCTAGTTGAATCTTTTTGTAATTTAGTGGTGCTTCTGAGTCATCATTCTAAAGTCAGTTCACATTGGACAATATTGTAGATGTTGCAGCTATACAAAATTGGACCAAGTGGGTGTCAAATCCTTCAAAAAAAAATTGTTGTTGTTAAAAAAATAAATCCACAATGTTAGCTTTTGGAGGAATTATTTCTCTGCTGCTTCTAGAATTGTAATGTAGAAAAAAGCAATTCTGATTGAGGGCTATAATTGCATTACCTTTATATAGAGTTCTGATATATTTTTAATTTCAAAAATTTCAAAGATACTTGCTGTTATCCTCAGCTATCCTATTATCTCTTCTTTCTCAGGAAATATGGGTTTTTTAGTTTAATTTTTTTATTCAGAACTTAACAAACACGAAATAATATAGTGAACATTTCCATGTACATAGAAGAAAAAAAGAGGATTGTGAAACTGTGAGTCCCTTATTATGCACATCTCGCTTGTCATTTTAAGTATGTAATAAAGTCAACATAGACCTTTTAAAGCTGTCCTGTTGTTTGTGATTCCCTCTTATCTTCCTTCAGTTCTCTTCTCTGCATGTAAGGATGCTTTAATTTTCTCTTTTCCTTTCTTCCCTCCTTCTGCAGTCCTATCCCTAACCATCTTACTCCTTCCATACCCTACCTCATTAAAAAAAGGAAAAATAAAAGAAAACCTTTTAACAGATATGCATAGTTAAGCAAATCAAATTCCTACATTGACCATGTGCAAAAATGTATGTCTTCTTTTACATTTGGGCCGCTCTCTTTTAGGAGGTAGGTAGCATGATTCATCATTGGTTCCCTTGAATTATGGTTGGTCATTATATTGATCAGCATTCTTAAGTCTTTCAAAGTTGTATGTCTTTATGGTGTTATTATTGTATAAATTGTTCTTGTTTTTTCAAATTTTTTTCAGTTACTGGGTCAAAGATATGTACAGTTTTAGTAAATTTGGGGCTAACACCAAATTGCTTTCCAGAATTCCTGGAATAATTCCCAGCTACACTGACAATGCATTAATGTTCCTGTTTTCCCACAGTTCTTCCAACATTTGTCAATTTCTTTTTTTGTTGATTTTGTTGATCTGATGAATGTGAGGTGTAATCACAGAATTTTTAAATGTCCATTTAATTAGCTGTAAGTGATTTGGAATTTTTTTTTTAATGTTATGGTTGATTGCTTGAATTTCTTTGGACAATTGACTTTAAAATTTTTTTTTTACCAGTTGGGGAAATAGCTCTTATTCATTTAAATTTGAATCACTTTCTGCTAAATCTTGGAAAGTAAACCTTTATCAGAAAAACTTTCTACAAAGATTTTTTTTCCTCCGGTGACCGTTTTCCCATCTAATTTTAACTGCATTTTGATTTTGTTTGTGGAAAAACTTTTTAAAACCTTATGTGATCAAAACAGAACATTTTATTTTCTCCAGTCTTCTCTATGCCTCACTTGATGGTCATGAGCTCTTCCCTTATCCATAGTAGTGAAAAACATTCTTCCTTGCCTGTTTTTTTTTTTTTTTGTAATGGGATCTTTTATATCTAAGTCATGTATCCATTTGGAGCTTATCTTAGTATATGGTGTGGGATCTTGCTGTATATTTAATTTCTGCAGACTGTTAACGTTTTTCACTGAAATTTTTGTTGAATAATGAATGAGTCGTTACTCTAGTAGTTGGAGTCTTTGGATTTATCATGTTACTCGGTTCATTTGCTTTTAGCTATTTTGTATCTAGTGTATTTCATTAACTGATCTCTATTTTTTAAACAAAGTACCAAATAATTTTAATAATTACTACATTGTTAGTATAGTTTGAGATCTAGTACTGCTAGGCCCCTCTCCTTCCCACTTTTTTCATTATTTCCTTTGATATTCTTGGCCAGAAAGGTATACTTTAATCTCACATCTGATTTTTTCATTCATTACAATAAAGTAAACAGAGAACCACTATAGAGATCCAAAGTAGCTAGGATTTAAACCCGTCATTTTAAGGATAGGAGATGAAGTAACAGGGAATAATTAATTCGGTATATGTTCTCTACTCAACTAATCAATTGTAACTGTTGTTGGTGGATCTTCTTATATATCCTTCTTTGGGTTTAGTAGAAAGAGTTTATGTACTCATAACAGGCTCTTTGAAAAATGAATAAAGGGATATGGCCAGACATAGACATATGGGGGCAGGGAGGAAGAAGGGGCAGTCATTGTGTATCAGGGGAATTTCTCTTAGGTTGTCCATCTGAATGCTCCAGTATAGGGAGCTGAGCCACTGTCTATTAATAAATACTACGTAATTAGTTGTAGCTTTTTATGTTCCATAGCTCTTAGGAAATTGAGTACTTGCATGGGATATATTCATATCCCATATTTATATATTCATATCCAATGTTTATATTCAAATATACTTTCTGAGCCAAATATAAATGTATGAATAACTTTAATACACTCTTTTGCTGATTAGCATGGTTAATTGAGAGGGGTGTGTGTGTGTGTGTGTGTGTGTGTCTGTGTGTGTGTTTTAATGTATTAACGAATCTTTTCCTGAATTGATGAGAATTGATCTACAAGTATTTATTAAGCAGTTACTACTACATCAGGCATTTTGCCTGAGTCTGAAGTAAAACAACCACCATTCAGATTGGTGACAATTTCAAAATACAGGCTCAGTTTGGATCAGTGAACTAAGTGGTGGTGGGAAGGGAATAAAAATACTACACATTAAAATATTTGGGGAAAATTTAAGAAATGTTTTAAAAATCAAGACCATTGCCACAAAACACAAACTCTTTAATTCCTAAAATTGGAATATTAATTTAGAACACATATGTCTTTTGAAATACTTAGCTGAAAAATCATTTCTAGAACAGTTCTAAATTCATTGCTAATTGTGTGCATTTTAAAAGTATCTTACTCAAATTACAACCTTCTTTTAAGATTTGGAAATGAATTGAACAGTAATTTTGACTTTGAAATTTTTTAAAATTATATTGTTAATATTAATATAATAGCATTAATTGAAGTGACTACAATAGGTAGAAGCTCGTATTGACTTTTATCAGAGCAGACACTGGCAGATTCTTGCTGAGAATTTTACTGTTAATGGGTTCCTGAAGCTATTGCTGAGTAGAAACTTCTGCAAAGAGGTAGTTTGTACTGATGGAATTGGAGCTGACACTGATGGAGACTTTGTGAAGAGTTGATGCTGGCAAGTGCCATTGATTTATACTGGGAATCTCTTAAGGCAAGTCCTTGTTGCTTGTGTCATGGTGCCCTTGATGACCTAGCTTTCACATTTTTGCTGCTTTTGGGACCACACAAAACAAAGAATACAAAAAAATACCTTGCTCTTGTATTCTCCCTCTTACTTCCTTTCCTGCTTTTAGCTCCTCAGTCTTCAGCTTTTGTCTCTTTTTCTCCCATCTTGTGATTTACTTTTCTCTTTCCCTCTTCCTTTAAGTCAGTGCCTCTTCTGACTGTTATACTGTTAAAATGAGGTTCTTTTAATCAGTCCCCTTCTAGAACCAATATCATACAGGCTGACCAGACAGCAGATAAGATTTCTGGTTTTTAAAAAAAGTGTGTTGGTGGTAAATGTTTAACTTTTACTGAAAATTTTGCATGTCATCCTCATTTTTAAATGTGCTAATAAAGGAAAATAGAACTAAACATTTTTGTTAAATCAGTGTGTTAGTAACTTAATCTTAAGAATATATGCCATCTGGAATGACTGTCAGAATTTAACAAGATGAAACTTAATAAGGATAAACAAAAAATCATGAATTTAGGTAGAAAAGAAAACTGTTCAAATGCATAATAGGAGAGACATGATTAGATAAAGAATCGTGTCAAGATAATAACTGACTGCAAGTTAAATGTGAGTCAGCAGTGTAGAGTAGTCATAAAGGATGCTAATAGATGTATGATACCCAGAATGAAGGAAGAAATTGCTTCATTGGACTTTTCCATTCAGATACCATCTAGTCTCATGTGTTTAGTTCTGGACACCATATTCAGTAGGATATTGCTAAACAAACTGGTTGGTAGCCCGTGAGTGAGCATCTTAAAACCATGTCAGATGAAGATTGTTTGAAGGGGGCGGGCGGTGGTTAAGTAGTTAGCCAGGAACAGAAAAAACTTGGTAAAGCATGATAGCTGTCTTCCGATACTTGAGGATCTGTCATTTGGAAGCACATTTACATTTATTTTGTCTGGCTACAGTAGGCAGATCTGGGATCATGTGAAGTGTCATTTCTGTTGGAAAGGATGAAAGTTAGGATGTCAAGAAAATTGATTAGGGCAACATGAACAGAGGTATGTTGAAGAATCATCAGGATAAAGGAAGGGTCAAAGCAGCAAGAATATAAAGCAAGTAAGTAGAGACCATACTGATACATGAATGACAGTTCCACATACTCACAGTAATGTCCAGTTCATCCTTATATGCAGAGATTGTGGGTGCCTGATCTGTACCTTAGAGGAAAAATGCTATCAAATATTAGGGACTCTAGAAACAGTCTTAACCCAAAAGGAGCTTAGAATTCAATAAAATCTTCAGGAACTGAAACCTCTATTGCTGAGTAATTTAGTATAATCCAAATAAATGGTGTGAGTTTGCATTGACTTGGTTTAAAAGTGATCCATTTTACGTGAATTTACAAAGGATGTTTTTTTTCACTGTGGTAAAATTCTGTTGTTGGAGCTCCTTCCATTTTGAAATCCATCTGTTAGGTAATACATAAGTCCTAGGAAATTGCCTGAAGAAACATTCATAGAGGTCAGATGATTTGCTCAGGGTCACATAATAAGGGTCAGCAGACAGATTTGAATCCAGGTCTTCCAGACTTAAGTGCAACACTACTCTGCTTTGCTAAATTTATATGATGTGACTTCTTGTATAGGGACTCAATTCAGGAGAGCTATACATGGAAGATACCATCTTGATAGGCCATATTTAGCTCAACCTCTTATATGTGTCACTTCAAAAGCCCTTAGTACTGTGCAAATGCATTTGGTAAAAAGCTATCGTGTGTTTGATTATAATGACTCAAATCCCCTATACTTTTCCCTTTGCTCTAGAGTACTTGTAGAAAAACAGTTCCCAAATTATACAGGAATCGAAACAGTATCTCATGGCATTTTTTAATATATTCCTACATACACACACACATTCCTTCTCAGAATGTTATTAAATGCATGATATAGCAATGCAACAGTTATCAAAAATTTTTTTTAAAGTTCATGGACTCCAGGTTAAGAACCTCTGCACTATGCACTAGAACTCTGTGCCATCTGCTAGGGATTTTTTTTTTTTGCACTTAATAGTATTTTATTTTTTTCCAGTTACATGTAAAGATAGTTTTCAACATTCATTTTTGTAAGATTTTGAGTTCCAAATTTTTCTCCCTCCCTCCTTTACCCCACCAAAGATCACAAACAATCTGATATAGGTTATACTTGTACAATCATGTTAAATATATTTATTTCCACATTGGTCATGTTGTGAAAGAAGAGTCAGAACAAAAAGGAAAAGCCATGAGGAAAAAAAAAAAACAAAAGTGAAAATAGTGTGCTTCAATCTGCATTCAGACTCCATAGGCTTTCTCTGAATGTGGATAGCATTTTCCATCCTGAGTCTTTTGGAATTGCCTGGGGTCATTGTATTGCCAAGAAGAGCTAAGTCTATCCAACCTGGTTATTGCACAGTGTTGCTGTTACTATGTACAGTGTTCTCCTGGTTCTGCTCACTTCATTTAGCATCAGTTCATGTAAGTCTTTCCAGTCTTTTCTGTAATCTGTCTGCTCATCATTTCTTATAGGACAATAATATTCCATTACATTCATATACAACAGCTTGTTTAGCCATTCCCCAACTGATGGACATCTCCTCAATTTCCAATTTTTGGCACCACCAAAAAGAGCTGCTATAAATATTTTTGTACATGGGTCCATTTTTCTTTTTTATGATCCCTTCAGAATACAGACCTAGGAGTGATATTGCGAATCAAAGGGTATGCACAGTTTTATATCCCTTTGGGCATAGTAGGGATTTTTTTTTAAGGCAAAAGTGAAAGTCTCTTCCCTCACAGACTCTACATTCTAGGGGGCTAGACATGAGAGAGAGAGAGAGAGAGAGAGAGGAAGAGAGGAAGAGAGAGAGAGAGTGTGTGTGTGTGTGTGTGTGTTTGTGTATCAGTGTATTTCAGAAGATACAAAACTTATGCATAACAGATACAGGGTTACCTTGGAGGGGGAGACACTAACTCCTGGGGGTGGGAGAGCAGGAAAGGCTTAATGAAGAGCTTGGTGCCTGAGCTGAGTGAAGGATAGTAGAGATTTCAAGAGGTGGAGGGAAAGTAGGAGGGAAAGCATTTCAGACATGGGGGATGAGTAGTTCAAAGGCACAGAAATGGAAAATGGAATGTATGCGAAGAAAAGTAAGCCCAGTAAGACTAGACTGGGTGTAAGAATGCTTGAAGGTCTTTAAAGGCTAAATGGAGTCTATCTTTGATTCTAGAAGGGATAGAGAGCCACTGGGGTTTATTGAGTGGGGGAAGGGTAACATGGTCAAATCTGCATGTTAGGAAAACCACTGGTGGCTCTGTGGAGATTGGATTGGAGACTGAGGTAGTGACATCAATTAGGAGTCCTTCACAGGAATCCAAAGAAAAGGCAATGATGACCTGAATTAGAGACGGGGTCATTTATGAGAAATAGTATGGAGAGAGAAGTGACAAGATCTGACAGCTGATTGTTTCTCACTTTGGCTGAAGAGAGAGTGAAGAGTTAGGGACTACATTGAGATTATGTACCTTGATGGCTGAGAGGATGATGATGCCCTTGAGAGTAATAGAGAAATTCAGAAGAGGGGTATGTTTGGGATGAAAAAGAATGAATTCTGTTGTGGATATATTGAAGTGAGGTGGCTGTGGGACATGCCGTTGAAAATATCTAGAAAGCAGTTGGCAATGCCAGACTGGATCCTGGGCAGATCTAGGAGTCTGCATGGTGATGATAATTGAACCTATGGGAGTGGATGAAGTTACCAAGTGAGAGAGTGCAGAGATAAAAAAGAAGAGGGCACAGGACAAAGAATTAGTTAGTGGGTATGTGAATAATGAACCAACAAAGAACATTTAGAATAAATAGTCATGTAGTTAGGAGAACCAAGAAAACTATGTCCCAGAAACCCAAAGAGAAGAGAGTATTCAAGTGGAAAGGACTATCAGTAGTATCCAGTTCTGAAGAATGTTGAGAAGAATGAGGATTAAGAAAAGGCCATGAGATTTAGCAGTACCTGGCATATAGAAGGTGCTTAAAATTTTTTTTTTTGTTGAATCAGCAATTAAGAGATCTTTGATAAATTGGAGAGCAATTGAGTTGGGTGAGGTTGTTAATCAGCAGAGATTTAGAAGATGAAAGAGGGACTGGAAGCTGTGAGCACAGACAACTTTTTCAAGGAGTTTGGCTGAGGAAGTGTGGAGAACAAGAGGACAGTAGTAGGGAAGATGGTGGAATCTAGTGAGGGTTGATGAATAAGGGAAATTTGGGCATATTTATAGGCAACAGGAGAGGAACCTATAGATAGAGGTTAAAGAGTAGAGAACAAGAGGTGATAATAGTTGGGACAGTCTGCTGGAGAAGATGGAAAGGGTTGGAATCAGAAGGGGATGGTCTTATCAAGAAGAAAGACCACCTCTTTGTCAGGGAATAAGCTAGCTTCATATTAGTCTTCTTTATGAATTTTTGGTTTTGACTATATCACTTTTACTCATCAGTAGTCCCATGTTTCTAGGCTCAGCTCATCAATCGGAAACAGAAGCTGGAATCTGTGGAGATTTCCAGCCAATCTGAAATTCAGCATTTAACCAGTAAGCTGGAGAGGGCCAATGATACCATATGCGCCAATGAATTGGAAATGGAGCGTCTCAACATGAGGGTAAATGATTTGGTTGGAACCAACATGATTCTGCTGAAGGAACAGCAACGACTTGAAGAAGAACTGAGGCACACTGAAAAACTATTAAAGGTCTGTGTAATTACTGCAATTGAACAATAACTTTGTTTTCTATGAATAGAGAAAAAGAAATCCTATTTTAGTTCCTAAAACTCTTCTTTCTCTTCCCCTACCCTGTTGTTGATAAGAGTGACTTGAATCTGTGCCTACTGCTTAGGCGTGTAGCCAGGTTATACTGGATCCTGCTTGAATTGGCTCACAGGAGCTGATTGTTAAATTTTAAATCTGCTCATTTATACCTCAGAAACTGGCAAACACTACACATTATTACTTGATTTTTTTGTTTTATTAATTGTCCAGATGTAAGAAAGCGATGGTGAAAATGTTATTAATACATATTAAAGTATCATGTATGCATTTTTTCCCCTGGAAAGAATAAATATTTAATTCCATGCTTCTGCTTGTAGCTTTATTTTTTTTATCTTTTTTGATGAGACATAAAACTATCTAGACCTGTAATCACTTAAGACAGTGTAAATGATATCAATTTTTAAATGTTTTATTGATATTTTTTTCAATATTGCTGTCATTTCTGAGTGGCTCTACCCTTTCCCCCCATCTGCTCCCACTACAGAACCTTCCTTTGTAATAAATCTTAAATAAAACAAATTATCATACTAGCTAAGTCTAGCTATGTATGCTTTGTGCTGTACTCGTGATCTGCCGTCTCTCTGACATATGGCAAGAGGCATGTTTCATTGTCACTCCTCTGAAGTCACAGTTGATCACTGTTTTGATCAGAGTTCTGAAATCTTTCATTGTGATTTTCCTTTATACTGTTGTGCTCATCATGTAAATTATTCTTGTACTTCTGCTTACCTTACTCTGAATGAATTCATATTAGTCTTTTCCAAGTTTATCAGTATTCATTATTTCTTATGCCATAATAGCATTGCATTAACGAATGACAATTTGTTCAGACATTCTTCAGGTGATGGATACCCGTTTTCCTTCCAATTTTTTTGCTACTATGAAAAGTGCTGTTATAAATATTTTCATATACATAGAGGATCTTTCTGTTTGTCTTTGACTTCCTTGGGTTATATGCCCATTGATGGCACTGGGTCCAAGAATATATAGTTGGGTGACTTTTCTGGTATAATTAATAGCAGTATTCTTTCTGTAGGTTCTACAAGGAGAAAAAAAGGAATTGGAGGTAACTGTTCGGTCTCAAGAGGATTTCATCAATGGTTCAATAATTCAGAAGGAGAAATTACAGAATAAACTTAAAAATGTAGCTAAAAATTTACATTCTACAGAACTTAGCAGGTACATTTTATAATCTCAGTGATTCCGTATTTTGTCAGTGATAGGCTTTCATTTATAGCACCTGAAAAGTCATCCTTCTTAGATGGGATAGTGTGTTGTAGGTGATCACTGGAGGGCACCTGGGAGCTAGGGACAGATGAAACCCAGCATAGGGAAGAGCATTAGGATTACAGGCACCAGGAAATCTGTTCTTGTTCTCCTGAGCCAAGGAACAAGGAGAGTTTGACTTCTGTTTTGTGGAAGCTCAATAATAGTATAGCTGAACAGTCAATATTGCAGAGTGGTGTAGTGGAAAGAGCACTGAAATGGAAGGCAGGAGGGCTCATTCGAAGTCTAGGCTTTGACACTGGCTAGTTGAAGAGTCTTGTACAAGTCATTTAATTTTCCTGAGTCTCAGTTTTGTGGTCATCTCTTGTTTGTTATAGAATGGCCAAAAGCTCACACATGACCTGAAGCAAACCAAGACAATTCCTGCTTTATAAGTACCTCAGTGAGTGGATAAAATTTTATGTATTCATTGTTATTCTGAAAACCAGTCCAGGTATATAGTATTAGAAAGTTTTTAGATGCTTTTAATGGAATTATTCTTTTTTTTTTCACTTACATGCAATTTTTAAAAAGTAATTTTCTTAGGAGAAAACTCAATTCTTTTGCAACTTGTTTTGGGGATAGAAAGGTTTTTGGAAAAAAGAAAACAGGTGTTAATTAAAGAGGAGGTCCATACTTCATTTATTTATTTGTTTTTGATTTCATAAAATACATTAAGCCTAGTCACTAAGGAGAGGTGAGTAAACTAACTTTTTGAAATTTCATTTTAACCTATCAGGGATCTAAGTAGTGCATTGTAAGAAAGAATTTACCAAATGTATATCTTAGGAACATTGAAATTGTAGAGCTGAAAGTCCAAAGTTCTGAACAGTTTTGACCATCAAAAAGTTGATATTATAATTATCCAAGTTGTGCTTTGCTTATATGCAAAGGCCTTCTGGAATTATCCTGTGTTTTTGTATAGGTCACTGGAGGTCAGCCTTCAAGAAAAAGTTTCTTCCTGTAAAGGCCAGATGGACCTAGAGAGTGTTTTTTCACACTTGAATTTTCCACAGACCAGTGAAGAACTTCTGCAGGCAGAGGTATCTCGTCTGGAAGGCAGGTAGATAGAATTATATGAAAAAATATTTGACCAAGGTTGTCCATACTGACATTAAATATTTTAAGTCACTAGATTTTTATAAGCTCCACTATGATAGTTATAGCTCAACATATTTGTTTTAAAAACATAAATGTTAGATCCTTTACAGAGTTAATATTATTGCAGATAGAAACCAGAAACAAGATATAATTGATTGTGAGTAGAATTGTGAGAAAGAAGTAGGAGAGCCAGGTGAGCAGTGTTTGTTGGTTAGGAATGAAAAGAAAGGATGCTACTGTAGATCAGGGTTTGCCCTGCAATAGTTGTAATTTAATCTTTGGGCAATTAAAATATATTGTTGTATTTAAAAAGCCAAATGTCTCTGAGTTGAGATGGTAGTCTCTCGTAATGTTTAATTTCTTGAAAAGCTTACATAAGTTACTCTTAGAGGATCATTATCATTGGTGTCAGAGAGAGCATGAATATATAAATAAGAAATCCAATAATAGGATTTCATGTAATCAGTATTTTTAATAAATCTAATACAATTTCTAATTTCCCATATAATTTCTCTATTCTTCCTTTCCCTTTCTTAATCTTGGAATATTTGTGATAGTCTTTGGTCATAAATTATTTTGACTCACCTTTCAGTTTACCTTTTATAAAACAGAAAATCTCTTCAAGCTGAAATTTAAGGGCTTGTCATACTTTCTTCATTAGTTTTGCTTTTAGTCTATAATCCTCATTTTATTAAACTTTTATTAGGTTCTTGAGACTTGATTTTTTTAATAGGAATAGTTAGAAATGGGCAATTTCTCAATTGTGGCACAAGTTAGTGTAAAAATGATAATGATTTAACCTTTTTTTAATTAAAAAGGCATAGAATCAACTAATATAAGTTTTTGCAGTCATTGTTGGCATAATATTTAAGTGGTATTTTGTTTAGGTGATTAATTATGTAAGATTATAAATAAAATCTCTAAAGTCAAGAAATTGAGAGATTTGCTGTTTTTCTAGAATTAATCTCTTGGTTTTGTAGAACACACATAGCATTTCTGAATAGTTGTTTATCTGGGAAATTAGATTGTTCGCTGTAGTGTAGACACCAAGGATCTTGTTTGATTAGCATTTGTTGAACAGCCCTAGAGTATGGTCATAAATGAAACAGATGAGAAGAGGATGTAAACTGGATGTCATCCCTTTTCTTCAGAAGTGTAGTGTAGTTGAATGAGTCACAATTTAGACATGAAATAGTTGAGAATAGTTATAATCAACTTGTTGATAAGTGTTTACAAATACACATGCACACACACAAAGAAAAACCATCTTATTTTTATAGATGTTATATACACACACCAGTTTATGAATGTTCATTAGGAAATGATTGGTTATTAGGGGAAACTTACTGATGGGAAATAAGATTTGAGTATCTTGGAAGGGAGAATTATGAATGATAGTAGGTTAGCATCTTTTAGATAAGGGAAAAATGATACATATAAAGAACAGAAGTTGAAGAGAGAAAGTTTGTGGGAGTCAGCATACACTTTGGCTTGGGTGAGTCAGAGTTCATAATGTAAAAGGATGATGAATGAAGCTTGCAAAAGTATTTCAGATTTTGAGTGTTAAGGAGAAATGGTTAAATTTGATATGTCTCTAAGGGGTTCCTACCCTGGGGCCCATGAACTTGACTTTTTAAAAGAGTTTTTGATACTGATTTGAACTTATGCCTTCCTGATTCCAGGTACAGTGCTCTATCCATTCTGCTACCTAGTTAGCTAGAAAGCTAGCATGTAGTAAAGTGATAAGGACTGAGACCAGAGTGGGGGTGGACAACTGGAAAGGACTGGATGACTCTTAAGAGACTAAAGAGATGAAGGACCATTGGGGTTTGTAAACATTGTTTGGATTGGGGGGTAGGTTGGGAATAATTTGCAGTTCTTATGAAGGAGAGACAGGTATCAAAAATAACTTGAATTTTCAAGCCTTGAAGACAGATAGAATGATGGTGCCTTTGATGGTAATAAAGAAACTGGGAATAGATGCTAATTTTTTTTTTTTTTTACTGGGAGGATTCTGAACTGAAGGCTTTTAATTTTTAACAATTTTATCAATAGGACATCCAAGTAGAGAGTTGTTCGAGTCATTTCTAGGTTAGTGAATTGGAAAGAGGATGAGCAGATAAGGGTAGAGGTAAGGATTTGGAAATCCTCCTTGCCAAGAGTGTTAAAAACCATTTTGCTGTTAACATGATTCAGTTGCTCCTAAACTTGAACTCTTTTTTTTTTTCTCTTGTCATCTAGCTTGGGATCTGTGAGTACAACATGCAAACAGCTGAGTGAAGAGCTAGTAGAAAAATATGGAGATCTAAAGGCGATGGAAGACTCTAACAACCAGTACAGGATGGAGATTAAAAATGTAAAGCTCTGCTTATGTATCTGTGGCAAAATCAATCTGTATTTAATGGGCTCAGAGATATTAAGGTCACATAGCCAATAAATGGCAGAGCTGAGCTTCAAGTATAGTTCTAGATAGCTAATTTTCAGGGGATCTCAGGTTATCTAGGCAATTAAGTAAAATTGATTATTTCTGTAGAAGATGTAGGTTTATTGGAAGTATCAGTATTTACTTTTAGTCAGGATAAAGATAAATATTTGCATTAGCCATTTATTCCTGCTTAAACTTTTTTTGGAATTATACTACTTTTTTCTTTGTAGCTAAAAGAGCAGATATTGCAGAATGAACAGACTTATAACTGTGCTCTAGAAGGAATGAAAATGGAAATCTCCAGACTGACACAGGAGTTGCATCAGCGTGATATAGCCATTGCTTCTGTCAGTGGATCTAGCTCTGAAGTGGAACACCACCTCAGATCAGAGCTGGAAAAGGCAGAAACCAAAGCAATGGACAACAGGGTAAACTTACAGTGATCTGTCTCCATGTGGGACCATATATATCCCTTTACCTGAAGTTAGAGCTTGAAAAACCATCACTTTCTACATTAAATAGGTTTTCTGTAGTATATTTTACCCTTTGCATGTGGCAGGAGTCTAATCATTTTATATGAAGAAAACTTGAATGATCCCATTACTAAAAGCAAATAAAATCTTTTAATAGCTAGTATTTTTGTTTAATTTAAAGTAAACATTTTGACAATGGGTTAGGAGGCAGAAAAGCTGAATTATTTCAACTTTGACTAATATTGAACAATGCAATTGCATAGATGCAATGTTTTGGTCAAACTTAATGATTTCTTCATCTTTAAATCTAGTTAGTAAAATCAGAATTGGAAGCAAATTTAGAGGGTAGCTAACATTCTGTCTAGATAGAGATCCTTCTCCATGTAGATTACTTGCCATATGGGACAAAAAGATCACTGTCACAGGATATAGCCTATCCCCTTATTGGCCAGCTCTATCTGTTAACTTCTTTGTGTCCTTGACCTGAAATTTACCACCTTTATAACCCCTACCAAGCTTCCTACCTACCAAATTAGTTAGACAGGTTCTATGTTATAGTTAAATCCTTCTTATCTATAGCCTTGTTACAGTTACTAAGGAATAAATCACTTTATAGCTACACTTAAACATTTAATTTTTTTTGAGATGACTTTCTAAAACCCAAGTTCTATGAAAAAAGGTCTGTGTTTCCGTTTTTCAAAAGCCTGCATGCTGCAGCAGTTAATAAGGGAACCAATTCTGTGTAATGTCTAGCAGCTCAATGGAAGGGAGAAAATTTGGAAGGATTCATGCTAGTTGCCAAGAAAAGCACTGACTGCAGAAAGAGCATTCTGGGATTTCTCATAGGTCAGCGTCATCACACAGGAATAGTGTCACAAAATTCATTTTGGGGTATAGTGTGTTTGAACTTTTCTGTTTGTATCCTTGCTTATTCATTTATGTTGCTTCCACCTAGGACATTTTGACACAACTGGAAGCACTTCGATTAGAAAATAAACAACTTTCTGAGACCTTAGTGAATATGGAATCCGGTCCAATAGGGGTATGTAAATAAAGACCTGCATTTACTTTCTAAAGTTTCAAAATAGCTATGTGGAGCATCTGACAGGAAATAGGGGAAGAAATCAATGAAATTAACATTTTGCACTTAATTTTTTCAATAATAAGAAAATATTAGCAGTAGTGAAAATGGAAAATGTTCTTCATCCTTGCATAGAGATTATCATATGCTGTCATGGAAAAAGCACACAGTTCACAGTATAAACTATTTCACATTATTAAGTATAAAATTGTCCTACAGTGCTTCACTGGAGATTTCATTGGTGTGGGTATGCTTATGATGGATGCAGGTTTGCTAAAGATATAAATGGTCTTCCTGAGTTGTGCCAACCAAAAGAATTCATTAGCTATCCTTCCAATGGCAGGCACTGCACCTGCCATTGGTTCTGTACTTGAAGGCTTTCCACTGTAGTAGAAACTTCTCAGTGTTGTAGTCTACTGATAGGACCTAAAGAAGCCAGGGTTATCACCTCACCTCAGTGAGCCATCAGAGAGGGTTTCAGCCCTATTTCTACAACTTGCTTTAAAAATCAGAATTAATTAAATCCTTTCTTTCTATAAGATATATCATCATTGGCTGTGGAAATTTCTTTCAACGCTCATAAAATTGCTTATTTATTTTGATCATAACCTTTTCTTGTGTCAGTCAACCTGCAAGCATTTAAATTTATATTACATGTCAGACATTGTGTTGGGAGCTGAGGATCTAAAGATAGCAGCTAGTTCCCATTGTAACGAACTGATACTAGGAGGAAACAACATTTATATATAAGCATACAAATAATATATGGGCATACAAAAGTATGCAGGTAAATATAATGTAATTGGAAGAAAGTTGTAAGGGAATTGCCAACCCCGAGCCTGTTGGACGGCGTTCACTAGTTACGACTCAGGCAAACTGAGGGGAGACTGGTAAGGCATGAAAAAGATGGCTCTGGGAGGAAGGGTTCCGCCCCTGTTTTTTATTGACCTCACTGCGATATTGCCGTCTCACTTGTTCTCCTACTACTTGCCAGGTCTGCGTGAACACTGGAGGTTTATCAGTTATCCAAGGACATATCTCCTCAGCTTGTACCAAGAATTGTCTAATTACTTTCAACTTTAATGTGACTCCTTGGCTCTTTGCTTTCTTATTGATAAGACCTGTGTAAGCTTTCTTATCTAACTGTTCTGTGGATGTAGTTAGCCCCATAATGCTAAAAACCTAGCTCACTACTTAATGAGACCTATGAAACTTAAGCAGGTTACTTACAGTCTGTAGTGTTTTCTTTTCCTCTCCCAGGCAGCTGAGCGCATGTCGTCCTATCCTCTTTGCTCTCCCGTTCCAGGGCACCGTCTGGGGAATGCAGGTTATGTCTTTCTTCAAGCTACGAGCTGTATGCTTTTGACCCTGCACTGCCACTCTGAGAGCTGCCTCTCTTATTTTTTAAGCCTCTTATTCTTATTTTTTATGCCCCACGTATGGGTGCCAATTGTTAGGGTGTCTGGGCCTGAGCTCTCAGACCCACAGGCCTTATCTGACCAGCTGTGCCTGTAGACCTTGGTGGAGTGAGCTGTAAGTAATGAATGAGGTGGGAGACAAGATAGTGAGCAAGTCCATTTATTGTAACAGCAAGCAGTGCTTTTATCTCTTTCCCTACACCAGAGCCCTTAGTAGACCTGTCAGAAAATAATTTGCCCTAATAAGGAAATCCTATACCTATGACCAGGACTGCCATGTAGCCCCTAGTTAGCAAAACATCTTGGGCCTTCTTTGTTCTCCCAAGGTCTAGGAAATAGCGTTGAGCAAAACAGGGGCGGAACCGTTCTTCCCAGAGCCATCTTGTTCATGCCTTACCAGTCTCCCCTCAGTTTACCTGAGTCGTGACTAGTGAATGCCATCCAAGAGGCTGGAGGCTGGCAATTCTGTTACAGGAAGTCACTTAGCAGCTAGAGCCATCAGAAGAAAAATTTTGTAGGAAATGATATTTAAACTGAGCTTTTAAAGAAACTAGGAATTCTAAGAGGTCATGGTACAGAGAGATGTCATTCCAGACTTGGCAAAGCGCCTATGCCAAGGCATGAAGATGGGATATGGAATGTTATGTGGAAGGAACAGTAAGGAGGCTAGTTAGGATGGACTGATCCCTGGAGAGATCAATGTATAATAAGCCTAGAAAGGCACAGTATCATAGTTTCATTTTATGGGTGAAGAAACTGAGACTTAAGGAGGTGGTGACTTTGCCAAGATTATGTAGCTAGTAAGTGTCCAAGATGACACTTGAACCTAGGTCTTCCTGGTTCCAAGTCCATTGCCCTGTCCAGTTGGCTATGCTGCCTTTCACGGGTTGGAGCCACATTGTGAAGGCCTTTAATGCCAAACAGAAGAATTTGCATTTGATCCCAGAGGTAATAGGGAGCCCTTGGAGTCTGAGCAGCAGAGTGACATGGTTGTTGTACTTTAAGAATATCATGTTGGCCAGCTGTTGGGAGTGACAAGGCCTGAACTAGGATAATGGGCATGGAAGTGGAGAAAAAGGGATGAATACAAGAGAGGGTGAAGAAGAGTCAGTAAGATTTGGCAATTGTTTCGATTGTAAATGAAATACTTAAAGCCTATTTAAGTTGTTCTTGCCTATGTAATTTTTAGAAGTTAAGTGGCTACATGGTATATGTTTACACATACATTGATTATCCTATATTTTTTTTATTTATAAATTTATTTATTTAACTTTTTACATTCATTTTCACAAAATTTTGGGTTCCAAATTTTCTCCCCATTTATGCCTTCCCTCCACCCCAATACACTGAGCATTCTAATTTCCCCAATCACCAATCTACCCTCTCTTCTATCATCCCTCCCTTCCCTTGTCCCCATCTTCTCTTTTGTCCTGCAGGGCCAGATAACTTTCTGTTGCCCATTACCTATATTTCTTGTTTCCTAGTAGCAAGAACAATACTTGACAGTTGTTCCTAAAACTTTGAGTTCCAACTTCTCCCCATCCCTCCCTCCCCACCCATTCCCTTTGGGAAGGCAGGCAATTCAATATAGGTCATATCTGTGTAGATTTGCAAATGACTTTCATGATAGTTGTGTTGTGTAAGACTAAACTATATTTCCCTCCATCCTATCCTGCCCTATCTTCTATTGTCTCTTGATCCTGTCCCTCCCCAAGAGTGTTGTTTTCAAATTGCTCCCTCCTCCCATTGCCCTCCCTTCCATCATTCCCCCCACCCTGCTTATCTGCTTCTCCCCCACTTTCCTATATTGTAAGATAGGTTTTCATACCAAAATGAGTGTGCATTTTATTCCTTCCTTTAGTTGAATGTGATGAGAGTAAACTTCATGTTTTTCTCTCAGCTCCCCTCTTTTTCCCCTCCACTAAAAAGTCTCCTGCCTGCCTCTTCTATGAGAGATAATTTACCCCATTCCATTTCTCCCTCTCTCCTCCCAATGCATTTCTCTCTCACTATTTAACTTCATTTTTTAAGATATGGTCCCATCCTATTCAATTCACTCTGTGTTCTTTTTCTCTGTGTGTGCATGCACGTGTGTGTGTGTGTGTGTGTGTGTGTGTGTGTGTGTGTGTAATCCCACCAACTACCCAGATACTGAAAAAGTTTCAAGAGTTACAAATATTGTCTTTCCATGTAGGAATGTAAACAGTTCAACTTTAGTAAGTCCCTTATGACTTCTCTTTACTGTTTACTTTTTCATGCTTCTTTTCATTCTTGTGTTTGAAAGTCAAATTTTCTTTTCAGCTCTGGTCTTTTCATCAAGAATGTTTGAAAGTCTTCTATTTCATTGAAAGACCATATTTTCCCCTGAAGTATTATACTCAGTTTTGCTGGGTAGGTGATTCTTGGTTTGAGTCCTAGTTCTTTTGACTTCTGGAATATCCTATTCCATGCCCTTCTATCCCTTAATGTAGAAGCTGCTAGATCTTGTGTTATTCTGATTGTATTTCCATAATACTTGAATTTTTTTTATCTAGCTGCTTGCATTATTTTCTCCTTGACCTGGGAATTCTGGAATTTGGCCACAGTGTTCCTAGGAGTTTCACTTTTTGGATCTCTTTCAGGCAGTGATCGATGGATTCCTTGAATACTTACTTTGCCCTCTGGGTCTAGAATCTCAGGGCAGTTTTCCTTGATAATTTCATGAAAGATGATGTCTAGGCTGTTTTTTTGATCATGGCCTTCAGGTAGTCCCATAATTTTTAAGTTGCCTCTCCTGGATCTATTTTCCAGGTCAGTTGTTTTTCCAATGAAATATTTCACATTATCTTCCATTTTTTCATTCTTTTGGTTTTGTTTTGTGACTTCTTGGTTTCTCATAAAGTCATTAGCCTCTTATCTGTTCAATTCTAATTTTGAAAGAACTCTTTTCTTTTTTTAAAAATTTATTTATTTATTTATTTGACTTTTTACAATCATTTTCACAAAATTTTGGGTTCCAAATTTTCTCCCCTTTTATCCCCTTCCCCCACCCCAATACCCCAAGCAATCTAATTTTCCCTATCTCCAATCTGCCCTCTCTTCTGTCATCCCTCCCTTCTCTTGTCTCCATCTTCTCTTTTCTCCTGTAGGGCCAGATGACTTTCTATTCCTCATTAACTGTATGTCTTCTTTCCTAGTAGCAACAACAATACTAAACAGTTGTTCCTAAAACTATGAGTTCCAAATTCTCCCCATCCCTCCCTCCCCACACATTCCCTTTGGGAAGGCAGGCAACTCAATATAGGCCATATCTGTGTAATTTTGCAAATGTCTTCCCTGATAGTCGTGTTGTATAAGACTAACTGAATTACCCTCCATCCTACCCTGCCCCTCATTGTTTCTCTTCTGTCGTTTGATCCTGTCCCTCCCCAAGTGTTTTTCCCATGAGATATTTCACATTCTCTTCCATTTTATTGTTCTTTTGGTTTTGTTTGGTGATTTCTTGGTTTCTCATAAAATCATTAGACTCCATCTGTTCCATTCTAATTTTGAGAGAACTATTAAATTCAGTGAGCTTTTGAGCCTCTTTTTCCATTTGGCTCATTTTGCTTTTGAATGCATTCTTCTCCTCATTGGCTTTTTGAACCTCTTTTGCCAATTGAGTGAGCCTATTTTTCAAGGTGTTAATTTCCTCAGCATTTTTTTGGGTCTCCTTTACCAAGATATTGACCTTTTTTTCATACTCTTCTTGCATCTTTGTCATTTCTTTTCCCAGTCTTTCCTCCACCTGTCTAACTTGCTTTTCAAAATCCTTTTTAAGCTCTTCCAAGGCCTGAGCCCACCCAACACCCCCCTGGGGTGTCTGGGGTACTGAGGCCCCGCCCTCCACATCTTTCCCTGATGGGAAAAATACGTTCTCGTCCTCCCCATCAGATCCGAAGGTTGGGATCATTTGCATTTGTTGGAAAAAACTCTCTAAAGTCTTATTTTTCTTCCCCTTTCTAGGCATTTTCCCAGCCAGTTACTTGACCTCTGAGATTCCCTTCCACCCCCGCCTGGATCCGCCCAGCCAGCGCCTGGCCTCTGAGATTCAAATGGGCTTTCCTCCTGCTGGCTGTCAATCAGTGAGCTTTAGTTCAGGTGCTGGGGCGGGGCCAGGGCTGTCTCCGAGATTCTGATCCCTCGGGGGGCTTTATGCAGCGACTCTCAAGAATGGAGCGGGTGGGGGTGGGGTGGGGGGCCCGCCTCCCAATCTCAGCTCCCCTGGGGGTCCCGAGCAGAAACCTTCAGCAACAGAGCGGGCTGGGGGCAGGGCCGTCTCTCAGGCTCAGCTCCGTCAGGTTTTATGCGGGAATCTTCTGTAATGAAGATCCTGCCTGCTGCTGGGGGATTCCTGAGTCCTGGGCCGCTGCCGCCTCAGCCGCCGCCCACGCCTCTGCCTCCGCCGCTTCCTGCCCCCGTCCCTGCCGCCGCCGCTTCCTCCCGAGGGGGCCCGAGTCACGGACGCCCTGCTTCCCCTCTCCTTCAGCCCGGCCTCTCTCACTGACCTGCTTCTGTGGGCGGAGGGACTTTCCCGGCTGCTTCAGCTTTCGTCTCTGAAGCCTGCTCCGATCCGCTTCTCTGAGGCCTCGGCCAGGGCAGCACTGGGGGTCGGGTTTACTCTCCAGGGCGCGCCGGACCCTGGGGACGGGTCTTGAGGGCTCCCTGGGACGGAAATCTCCTCCACTCTGCCTCTGCACACCTTGCACTCACCCAGAATCTATGGGGGACTCTTTCTACACCAATTCCATGGGCTTTGGTTTCGGAGCTCGTAAACGTGCGTCCTTCTACTCCGCCATCTTGGCTCCGCCTCTCCCCTCCCCAAGTGTTGACTTCAAATTGCTCCCTCCTCCCTTTGCCCTCCCTTCCATCATCCCCCCCTTGCTTATCTCTTTCTCCCCCACTTTCCTATACTGTAAGATAGGTTTTCATACCAAAATGAGTGTGCATTTTATTCCTTCCTTTAGTCAAATGTGATGAGGGTAAACTAATTGTTTTTTTTTCTTCTCAGCTCTCCTCTTTTTCCCTCCACTAAGAAGTCTCCTACTTGCCTCTTAAATGACATATAATTACCCCATTCCATTTCACCCTCTTTCCTCCCACTACATTTCTCTCTCACCATTTACCTTAATTTCTTTTAAGATATGGTCCCATCCTATTCAATTCACTCTGTGCTCTCTGTCTCTGTATGTGTGTGCATGTGTGTATGTGTGTGTGCGTGCATGCATGTACATGTGTGTGTGTGGTCCCACCAACTACCCAGATACTGAAAAGTTTTAAGAGTTACAAATATTGTCTTTCCATGTAGGAATGTAAACAGTTCACTTCTGGTAAGTCCCTTAAGACTTCTCTTTGCTGTTTCCTTTTTCATGCTTCTTCTCATTCTTGTGTTTGAAAGTCAGATTTTCTTTTCAGCTCTGGTCTTTTCATCAAGAATGCTTGAAAGTCCTCTGTTTCATTGAAAGACCATATTTTCCCTTGAAGTATTATACTCAGTTTAGCTGGGTAGGTGATTCTTGGTTTGAGTCCTAGTTCCTTTGCCTTCTGGAATATCCTATTCCAGGCCCTTCGATCCCTTAATGTAGAAGCTGCTAGATCTTGAGTTATCCTGATTGTATTTCCACAGTACTGGAATTGTTTCTTTCTAGCTGCTTGCAAGATTTTTTCCTTGACCTGAGAATTCTGGAATTTGGCCACAATGTTCCTAGGAGTTTCTCTTTTTGGACCTCTTTCAGGTGGTGATCGATGGATTCTTTCAATACTTATTTTGCCCTCTGGTTCTAGAATGTCAGGGCAATTTTCCTTGATAATTTCATGGAAGATGATATCTAGGCTCTTTTTTTGATCATGGCTTTCAGGTAGTCCCATAATTTTTAAATTGTCTCTCCTGGATCTGTTTTCCAGGTCAGTTGTTTTTCCCATGAGATATTTCACATTCTCTTCCATTTTTTTATTCTTTTGGTTTTGTTTGGTGATTTCTTGGTTTCTCGTAAAGTCATTAGACTCCATCTGTTCCATTCTAATTTTGAGAGAACTATTTTCTTCAGTGAGCTTTTGAGCCTCTTTTTCCATTTGGCTCATTCTGCTTTTGAAAGCATTCTTCTCCTCATTGGCTTTTTGAACCTCTTTTGCCAATTGAGTGAGCCTATTCTTCAAGGTGTTATTTTCTTCAGCATTTTTTTGGGTCTCCTTAACCAAGGTATTGACCCGTTTTTCATACTTTTCGTGCATCTCTCTCATTTCTCTTCCCAGTTTTTCCTCCACCTGTCTAATTTGCTTTTCAAAATCCTTTTTGAGCGCTTCCAAGGCCTCAGCCCACCCAACATCCCCCTGGGGTGTCTGGGGTGCTGTGGCCCCACCCTCCACATCTTTCCCTGATGGCAAGAATATTTCCTCGTCCTCATCAGATCCGAAGGTCGGGATCATTTACATTTGTTGGAAAAAAATCTCTATAGTCTTCTTTTTCTTCCCTTTTCTAGGCATTTTCCCAGCCGGTTACTTGGCTTCTGAGATTCCTGTCCACCCCTGCCTAGATCCGCCCAGCCAGTGCTTGGGGTCTGAGGTTCAAATGGGCTTTCCGCAGCAAGCTTTAGTTCTGGCGCTGGGGTGGGGGCAGGGCCGCCTCCCAGGCTCAGCTCCCTCAGGGGCTTTATGCAGAGACTTTCAGAAATGGAGCGGGTGGGGGGGGGAAAGAACTCTTTTCTTCAGTGACCATTTGAACCTCCTTTTCCATTTGGCTAATTCTGCTTTTTAAAGCATTCTTCTCCTCACTGACTTTTTGAACTTCTTTTGCCAGTTGAGTTAGCCTATTTTTCAAGGTGTTATTTTCTTCAGCATTGTTTTAGGTCTCCTTTAGCAAGGTGTTGACTTGCTTTTCATGGTTTTCTTGCATCCCTCTCATTTCTCTTCCCAGTTTTTCCTCCCCCTGTCTACCTTGATTTTCAAAATCCTTTTTGAGCTCTTCCATGGTCTGAGCCCATTGAATATTTATTTTGGATGTTTGGGATACAGAAACCTTGACTTCTATGTCTTTCCCTGATGGTAAGCATTGTTCTTCCTCATCAGAAAGGATGGGAGGAGATATCTGTTCACCAAGAAAGTAACTTTCTATGGTCTTATTTTTTTTCCCTTTTCTGGGCATTTTCCCAGCCAGTTACTTGACTTCTGAGATTCCTTTCCACCCCTGCCTTGCCTCCAGATCTACCCAGCTACTGCTTGGGGTCTGAGATTCAAATGCTGCTTCCCAGCCTCTGGGCTTTTGGTAGGGGTGGGGCTGCCTGTGTGAGATTAAGTTCAGCTGCTGGGGTGGGGGCAGGGCTGCCACCAGGGGCTCAGTTCCCTCAGGGGGTTTATGCAGGGACCTTCAATAATGGATCCGAGCTCCTGTCTGCTTTGGGAGTTCCTGTCTTCTGCTGCCTCCTGAGAGGGCCTGACCTATGGAGACACCCCGCTCCCCTCTCGGCAAGCCAAACAGGCTCTCTCACTGACCTTTGCGCGTTTGGGTGGAGGACCTGCGTGGCCGCTGGAGAGTCTGTCCCTGAAGCCTGCTCGGATCTGCTCCTCTCGGTGCTGCGCGGCCAAGGCAGGGCTGGGCTCTGCTCTGGTCTGGTGCTCGAGGGACCTTTGTTGTCAGTTTTTCAGGGCCCTCTGGAACAGAAATCTCCTCCACTCCTTTGCTGTGTGGCTTCCGCTGCTCCAGCATTTGTTGGGAGTTCTTCTTTACAGTTACTTTATGGGCTGTGGGTTAGGAGCTAGCATATGTGAATCTTTCTACTCTGCCATCTTGGCTCCTCCCCCTCGATTATCCTATATTTTTATCTGTTGAGTTGTGGAAGGGGATTAAATCATTATAATTTTGCTTTTAATCTTTGTTCTCTAAAGTAACCAACATAGTGGCAGTTTTACCTGTAACAGGAACTTGGAGTGATGATCTAGTTTGAGAAAATACAGTTCAGTGGTCATAGCACAGGATCAGAACTTGGAAGACCTGGGTTCTCATCCAGGCTCTGACATTCTTTCAGTGTATCACATCAGGCCAATCATTTTACTTCTGCAGAACTTAATTTCCTTATTCATTAAGTTTTGGATTTGGGTGGTCATGCAGACTCCTATTTCTATATTTTATAAATCCAATATATGGGGTGCTAGGATAGGATGCAGGGGGAATAATTACTCTTAATCATTCAACTAATATAGGTTTCCCTTTGTTGGAAATACAACATAGTACAAAATGACTTAAACTATAAATCTTGTCAGAAAGAAGTGTTAAAAATTGCTATCTCTCTGTCATCTCCCAACCTCCAGATACATACACACACATGCACATCCCCACACACATAAAGTTAAATTGGTGAGGTCAAGTCAATCATTTATTAAGCACCTGCTCTGTGTCAGACACTGTGCTAAGAGCTGGGGCTACAAAGAAAGATAAAAAACTGTCCCTGCTCTCTAGGAGCTCACAGTCTAATGAGGGAGAGAACATAAAGGTAACTTAAGTACAAACAAGAAGGGTATGGGATAACTTGGAGAAGCTTTCGGAGGGCATTAGCATTAAGCATTAGAACTAGCATTAGAGGGGGTATGAGGGAGTGAAGAAACAGCTTCCTGTAGAAGGTAGAATTTTAGTTGGGACTTGAAGGAAGCCAGGGAAGTCAGGAGAAGGAGAAGAGGGAGAGAATTCCAACTGTTGGACACAGCCCATGAAAATGAAGACAAGGAAGATGGAGGGTCTTATACAAGGATCAGCCAATAGTCAGTGCCACTGGATCACAGTGTAAGGGAGGGTGGGTGTAAGAAGGCAAGAAAGTTGGACAGGGTGAAGGTGCCTGGGCTATGAAAGACTTTGGACACCAAGTAGAAGGGTTTTATATTAGATCCCAGAAGTGATAGGCAACCATTGGAGTTTATTGACTAGAGGGGTAACATGGTCATTCCTGCACTTTAGGAAGATCAGTTTGACAGCTAAGTGGAGAATGGTTTGAAGTGGGGAAAGACGAGGTGAAGAGACTAACCAGAAGTCTATTGTAGTGGTCCAGGTGTGAGGAGGGTAAAGACATACACCAGAGCAGTGACAGTGTCTGAGAAGTGGGAGGGAGAGAGAGAGAGTGGTGTATGCTACAAAAGTAGGATTGATAGGACTTGGCAACTGATTGGAATGAGAAATACAGGATAATACCTAGAATGTTGGTCTGGGTGACTGGGAGAATAATGGATATTTACTCCCAAGTAATAGAAAAATTAGAGAGAATGGTAAATTAGTTCAGTTTGGGACATACTGTGTTTAAGATGTCCAGGGGACTTCCAGTTCAATGTGTCCACTAGACAACTGGAGATGTAAGACTGAAAGAGAGGTTAGGGCTGGATAAGTAGATCTTATCTTATTGAATTATCTGCCTAGAATTGATAATTGAATCCTTGGGAACTAATGAGATCACCAAGGGAAATAGCACAGAGAGAGAAGAGAAGAGGGCTGAGGACTGAACCCTGTAAGACACCCCTGCTTAGTAGGTGGGACCTGGATGAACATTCGGTGTCAAAAACTTTAGAAAGCTCAAGAAGGACGATTTTACGTATCAGACTGAAGTTGAGATTGTTTTATATGTAATCAAATTCAGAACTTTGATGGAGTAGAGTCCTAAAATTCCCAAACTATTTGCAGTTAACTTTTCTGCTACAGCTAAAGGTCAAGCACATATCTAGTAGTATTTTTTTTTTTGAGAATTTGTTTCATATGACCAGTTTGAAGAAAGACATTGAGTGAATCATTTATTATGGAGTCTTGTCATTATTAGCATATGCAGGTGGTTCATGGGTAGATTTTTAAAGGTCACAAACATCAAAGAAAACGAAAAGCATTTTTGTTATGATTAATTTTCCATCTGTTTATAGTTAGACTCCAGAAGGTCACTGGGCACCTTTGAAATATAATTCTAGTTCAAAAAATAGAAAATACCAAAGTAAAACCCACAATAAAATGAGATTACCAATTAGGGACTACCCTAATTTTTAACATGGTATTTATGAACTGAAAATATTCAGTTTTTTTGCAGGGCTATGAGGGGAGAAGAGGAAAGATATACCTGGCTTATACTCAGAAATTGTTAGGAAAACTCAGTGTCCAAAGTTCAAGAACAATGAAATTTGTAGTCAGAGAAGTAATGTGTCACTTGATTACATGTAGAAAGGGTAGACATTAAATTAATGTAGGAATTTTAAAAGTCATAGTGTATCCAAAGGTCTTCCATGTAAAACAGAATTCTTTCAGAAATATCTCATTTTTTCCAAAGAAAGGAACTTTGGGTACATTCTTTCTAGAATAAGGAACTTAACTCAGCCCTTTTCTTCCATAGGCTAGTGTTCATAGATCTAGTGCCTCCATCTCTTTCTTGAAAAATAAAATAACTCTTTAGCTCCTGTTTTCCCACCTGCACAATTTCTGCTTCTCATCATTTGACTTCCTTTCATCTCAGCTCTATTCAAGTTCAGGCTTTATAGGTTTCCTTCAGGCACATATAGGGCCACTGACTTCCCTTAGGAATTTTCTATGAGTATGAGAATATTATGGGAATAGCATTACAATGGCTATAGAAATAAATCTTCTTGTACTTGAGGTATTCTTCATCTAGTAATAGTTTAGGTGTATACAGTGTGTTATTATAGGTTATAGAAAGGATTTTTCATATGTTATCACATTTAAATTCCAGAATGTAAGGGAAAATTTCCACACCTCAAAGCAAAGTTTTTTCAAAACCCTCTAACAGTCTTTTAGTCTTTTAAAAGGACTATAATAGAACCTTGAGTTTTGAAAAATAAAGCTTTAGAATTATGGATACAAATTCTAAGATGGGTTTTCCCAGTCATAATCATGCAGTTTCCCCTCTTCTTCCACAATTTCCTTGACTTAATTTCTTTAATTTTTTTAAAGTGAGAATTTGTTTTCTCTCACACCTCCTCTCTGCCTCTGGGAGAAAAACAAATTGAAACCCTTGTACCAAAATACAAATTCCCACATTGGCCAAGTCCAAAAATTTATGCGTAGACATAAATTGTTAGCACTCTATTCAAATACCAAAAAGTATAAATTAAAAATGACTGTTGCCTGTGTCCTTTTATTAGGAGATGGAAATTCCTCTAACAGAAATCCGAGATAGTTACATCAAGGCAATTAATAATTTAGCAACTGAAAACCAACAGCTAAAGAGGGACTTGATAGAGATCAAGTCTAGGCTGGAAGGCTCTGCTCATGGGAGCCAAGATAACTATGAGCGTGTTTTTAATGAGACACACAGCATATTGCCTGAGCTCAAGAACTCAGAGTACAGGTAAAGTGATTTTTTAAAAAAGTTTTCTTTAAAAGCAACTGCCCAAAAATAGATTTTGAAATTGCATTTTAGCAACAATTTTTTTAGTCTCAGAAGTTTAATTTGCCCTAAAATGCAGGTTTTTATTCTGCAATATATTGAAAACTTATTTTTATGTTAAAATTAAGTTTTATAGCCCATTAACTATTTGGAAATTTTGTGGCAGTGCTGTGCTTTTTAATAAAGCATTTCCTGATTGATGGTGACATCTACAGTATTCCACAGTGTAGAGTTCACAGCAGATTAATTGAACTGTCAGCCAGCCATTTCCATTTTCTCTTCCCCTGGTCTCCCTTCCCAAATCCATTGCTTTCCCTATGAGAAGCAAGCTTTTTATAGAAAACCTGTGCCTCTGGCTAATTCGTTGTAGGCTACCACTATAAGAAAACATGTATCTGATGGAGAAACCCCTAATTTCATTTCTGTTTTCCAGAAATAATGCTAATACCCAGTGTGAATTGCTACACTTCTTATAAATTACAGATTAATTGGGTGATTTGTTAGGTTTTAAAAAATGGAACCACTAAAGTTTTATTAGAAGAGAGCAAAATTGCTGTAATGCCCAATTGTGTTTTTTAATCCACCATCCAGGAGAATACATGAATTGCAGCATAGTCAGCATGAAGAAACTGAAAAACTACAGAACCACTACAAGGGCGAGCTGGGAGCTCTTAACCTCCCACATCTGTCTGTTGGAATGAACCCTGTGTCCAGAGCACGTACTGGATTGAGTCCCCAAATCAGCACTTACAGCTCTGCCTTCTCATTGAACTCTGACTTCTTTGTGCCTATGGCAATAGATGTAAATGAGGCCAACTTTTCCGATTCTCTGTCAGAGTCAGATGCTGCTATAAATCATCAAGAAGAATTTTTATCTTTGGTATGGAAGCTTTCCACGAATTTTCTATTGAAAGATGGAAACTGATATGGTCGAGGTAGATTAGAGTGATCTCTATGGTGCTAAATTGCTTTAGTTTTAGATACATTTGAATTACTGCCTTGGAACAAATGACTTTTTATTAAGCTCTCTGAAACAAAGAAAAGAGTTCTTTTATATTTTATTGTATTGAAGTATTGATCAATAGAGAGGTAAAATAAAAGGCAAACTTTTAAAAACAAAGTACTAGTTCCTAAAAATGATTCAGGTCATTTTTTGCTTTCAGATTTTTGGGAGGTATAGGGAAGTTGCTGGTCTTGAATTTGAGGAATGGTTTTAAGTAAAGCAACTAAATACCTGATAATAGTAGTAATAACAGCTAGTATTTGTATAATATTTTCAAGTTTGCTAAACACTTTATATCTCTTACCTTGTTTTAGTTTTACAACCATCAGGTAGGGGGGCACTACAGGTATTATTTTCCCACTTTAATAGATGAGGAAACTGAGGTCTAAGCAGAAGGTAGAAAGGAAGAAGAGAGAAAAATAGACTCACATAAGGAATAGTGGAATAGCTCGCATGCCATCCATGGTCCCGGTGTCAAGGTTTAACTACCCTTAATGTAGAATTTATCATTATTGAGCAGAGTCCATCTATTTCACAGAATCTAAGTTGAGAGGCCAAACCCTATCTGCACAAGTATCCCTTTACAGTATCCCTAATGAGTTATCATGTAGCCCTCATATGAAGACTCATGAGAGGAAATTTATTCACTGCCAGGGTGATTTGGGATTGTATCAGATGTTATGGAAATTTCTTTTTTATTATCATTAATAATTTAATAATGTAACTTACATTAATTTAGTGCTTTGAGGTTTTGCAAAAGCCTTTTTATATATACATTATCTTATTTGATTCTCACAATAATCCTATAAGGTAAGTGCTATTATTATCCCTGTATTACAGATAAGGAAACTGAGACGCAGAGATACTAAGTGACTTGCCTAGGGTCAAACAGTTAGTAAGTATCCAAAGTGAGATCTGAATCCAGGTCTTCCTGGTTTCCAGTCCAGCACTATGTACCATACAACTAAACCGCCATATTGACCTAGAATTTGCTACTCCTCTCAGATTTGTTCCTAGATGCTCCTGGTTCCATTCTCTGTGACCAAGTAAAACTAGTCTGATCTTTCTACCTGACAGCCTTTCCTTTAGTTACTTTAAGTTAGTCATCAGGTACCTCTTCCAGCCTCAAATTTTTTTCCAAGATAAACATCATTCTTCCAACTAATCTTTGTATAAAGTAGTTTCATATCCTGTCATCAGATTATTCCTTCTTCTCCTAATGTGTTTTGTTTTGCCAGTGGCCTTCCTAAAACATGGCTTCCAAACTGAGTATAGTATCCCAAATGTGATCAGGGCAGAGTATAGTTAAGACTGTTGTCTCCCAGCTTTGGGATAGTATGCTTCTGTTATTACAGCCTAACTGATTTTTTTGCATGTCTACTAAAATTTTTAGGGAAAAAATAACTTTACAGAAACTATGGCTTTGTAATATTTGAGACAAGTAAATGTGCTTTTTTTGCCCTTTTGCTTCCTTTTGTCCCATGTTACAATTTAATTGATGAAGACCATATTTTAGAAATGTAAAATTCAGTATATAATCGTAATTTTTAATGTGTTAGGAAGTCCCTGAATATATTTTTGGTTTGTTTCTCCCCTTTTGGTTTTCAAAAGAGGGCATTCTTTGCATGTTTTGCGTAGTTGTATTTTGAAGAAGGGAAAACATTGGCCTAGGGTTTGTTTTTCTCTTTTTAGTGTGGATTTATGATTTCAGCATTGTGGACAATTCCCAATATGGACACTCCCTCTGTGGATGCAAATTAGTGGCCTAACTTATCTGTAATTTACTATCAGAGAGTTGCCTTGTTCTCAGAGACACTGAGTGATCTCACAGCTAGTATATGGGGGAGGCAGGCCTCAAACCCAACAGTTTTCTGATTCTCAGGCCAACCCTCTAGTTCCTACTTCTGGCTGTTTTTCTTTTTGTCTAATCTGTGCTTTCAATTTGTAGGGGTTTTGTACTTTTAAATGAATGTAACTTTTATTCTTCTTTTGAGGGTTTTGAAAGGGCAGTAGCCATAAAATACACTTCTGTTGGGAAACAGTATGAGTTGTATAAGAAGATTGTGCAGCTAAATCTTTTGTGGTGTACTTCAGGCCAATAATTTCATGCTTCCTTAGTAAAAGCCATTATCTTCCAGCATCAGAGTAAGGAGAGACTATTCGCTGCTTTTTGGTGAAGAGACATTTTGCTGATTTCTCTTACTCTTTGGATAGAAATAGAGGAATGAGTATTCCTTCAGAAAACAAATTGAATGCTGAGATAACTCTTTTTAAAAAACTGATTCTAATGAATGGGTCATACTAGAAATTCATTCCTCTATTCAAAAGTTAACATTAATATTTTTGTTTCCTTTTTAGCATCCCCTGCCAACATCTCCCATTAGTTCAATAGCTACAAGATTTTTGGAAGAAGAAGAACTACGGTCTCATCATATCCTGGAACGCCTTGATGCCCACATCGCTGAGCTGAAAAGAGAGAGCGAAAGGACAGTGAGACAGTTCATAAATCCAAAGTAACTCATAATGTCAGAATCTGCCAAATACAATGACCCCGAAGAGTAAATGTCCTCTCCATTAATGGAGCTTCCCAAAATGTGAACAATGAATGAAGAAGATAGTGACTGAGTGCCTCAGTGAAAGCAGTGGTGATGAAATGACCCTTCTCCTGAAAAGACTGATCCCTCCCTTGGGGCTGACAATCAGATGCATCCTTTCTGTCTGGAGGACTTCTGATAGCATCTACTCACCGGGCTAGACTTCTTTGCTAGGATTTTTCTGTCACTTGCATATTTATTGTCACAGAGATTGTGATGCTGTCTAGGTGTTGATTCAAATGTGAATAGGTCTGTGTGCTAATTTAATAAAGATTTTATAATGTCTTTTCTACTTAGGGAAGTGTTTTCTTTAATGAAAAAAAGGTGAAAGTTAGGTATTATGGAAGTTCAAGGAAATGATCCAGTCTAACTTTGCTGTTACTTTATACAGTCTATTTGAAGAAAATATTTGGAAAAGCTTATTTTTCTGTGCCATTGACAAAATATTGCCTATGTAACAGTTAAGATATTTCTATAAGCTTTGAGGTAGGCTTTCACTGGGCTGGAATTTTATTTTGATGTTGCAGTGATTTCATAGCCGCCAATATTAGAAAATACCAAGGCCATAGGACACAAAAGCAAATAAAGTGTCTAATCAAGTATGATTAGTATGGGTACAGAATATCATCAATTAATAAAAATTATTTACAAGGCCTAGTATATGCCAGGTTCTGTTCTAGGTGCTGAGAATATAAGTGCAAAGAATGAATTGTCTACTCTACCACAGGACCTTTTATTCTAATGGGGAAGACAAAGTATATATAAAAATGTATTCAGCATAATACAAGGTTAATAAATAAATACAAATATAGGGGAAGATTCAAATACAAAATAATTTTGAGAGGGAAAAGGTTATCAGTTGGCAGGATCAGTAAAGGCTTCATGAAGAAGATGGTGCTTAAGCTGTATCTTAAGAGAAGAGAGGGCTTCTGTGAGGCAGAAGTAACAAGGGAGTGCATTCCAGGCACAGACTCAGTCAGTGCAAACTCACAGAGGTAGGAGATGGAGTGTCCTGAATGAGGAATATCGATAAGGATAATTTGGCTGGCTCAGAGAAGCATGGGAAGGGAAATGTCCAGTGAGACTGGAAAAATAGCTTGGGACCAGGATCCTGGAGGCAGCAGTAAGCCCGTTGGAGCTGGTTGAGTAGAAGAGTCACATGGTCAGAACTCTGCTTAAGGAAAATGACTGGTAACTGTAGGAAGGTCTGGGGAATAGTGAGAGACCTGAGACAGGGAGACCCATAATTTGGGTGAGAGGTGATAAGGGCTTGAAGGAAGGTGGTTATGATGATGAGTAGAGAAAGGTGAGATGTGGAAATAAAAAGTACCAAGATTTGGAAACAATTTGGAGAGATTTGAAGGAGAGAGGCTGAAATGACAAACCTGGGACACTACAAGGATGGTGGGCCTTTTGGCAGAAATATGGGAATTTGGAAGAGAGGGAGACTTTAATGAATAATAATGAATTCTGTTTTAGAGGTGTTAAGTTTAAGGGACATCTAATTTGAAATGTCTAATAGGCAATTGGAGATGAGGGAGTAAAGTTCTGGGTTGACTTTGGGGCTGGGAATATATAGTTCTGGGAGTCACCTGAAGAGAGATAATAAACTCATGAGATCTGATGAGGTTACTAAAAAAGGTAATATAGAGCTAGGGGTTCCCTTAACTCTGTGTGTGTGTGTGTGTGTGTGAATGTGTGAGATGGACCTTTTTGACTGGTGAAGTTGATAAACCATGTTCATAATGATGTTTTTAAATGCATAAAATAAAATACACAGGATTATAAAGGAAACCAATTATGTTGGGAAAAACTTCAAAGGTTTTTTTTTTTAAGTTCATTGATACCCTTTTACCCCACCACCCCAGGTCAAGGACTCTTGAGAGGAAGAAGAGGGCCTAGGAGAGAATCATAGGAAAGACCCACAGTAAGGGAATGTTACTTAGCATAAAATGGCGTTAAATGGAAGAAGTAAACATATGTAGATGGTCTTTGTTTTATTACATAGTTTGTAAAGGGTAAGATTGCAGAAGTTTCAGTGAATAGGAAAATTCCTCAAATCTTTTCTCAAAATGTGTTTGAGAGCCTTTTGTGTTTTTATCATTTCTTTTATGTAAAGGAAGTAATTACTGCATATTTTGCTGGTTTAAATTTAATTTGGCATGACCCATGCTGATTTATAGAGTAGTATTTACTTTTACAAATGTTTATAGACCATTCCTTAATAACATATTCTGGAGTCTGGTCAGGAATCAAACTCAAACTCACTGATATACAGCTTAAAGAATTTATTTTCTTCCATTGGGGTGGAAAATTGGGACAATTGCCTATCTCTAGTTTGACAGCACTTCTGTTTTTCATTATTTTTTTTTTTGTTCTCAATCTTGTTATCAATTTTACTTTAATTTTCACCAACAAATACCAATATTGAATATATAAATAAGAACCTAAAAAATAAGAAAAATGAACAAATAAAACAAGAAGCTATAAAAATTATGCCTATATCCATAAATTTTTATGAAACAGTCATTAACCACAAACCAAAAGATTTGGTTGTTGACTTTAGCCCATTAGTAAAACTCCATGATTTTTCTAAGATCACTGATCTCAGCAACCATATTGACTAATTCTCTAAGCATCCTGGAAGGAATTCTTTGACAGCCACTTTTTTCCCCTGTCATCTCATTGCTTTTGGTCAGTTTCAACTTAGTCATTTTTGATCTTTCCTTTCACAGAAGCAAGACAAAATGAATTAAGTCTTCCTTATTTAATGGGGGCATCGAACTCCCATCTGGAGATTTACATTATGCTCTGCCTGGTACCATATCTGCAGAGAGGGCTGGTAGGCCTGCTGTGCAGGTATCCCTCTCTGCTTACTATTACTATATGATAATGAAAATCCATTTTAGTTGCTGCTGAGATAGAAGTGAATGTGTAAACAAATGGCACAAGCAGTTGAACTCTTCCCTTTGCTGGCAGCTTTCAAGTGAGGACAGGAAAGAAATGCTGTGGACTTCCAGGTGCAGGGGTGGGGGGAAAGTAGCAGCAGTTGTGAGCACCGGCACACAGTTTACCATGTGGTTATGAACACATACATGGTCAATCTATTTCTGTTGAGTTGTATTCTATCCTCATCTTAGGTGAATGAGTATCCTAGACAAAATGAACCCAGTTATGAACTTAGTTGTTTCAAAAGGTAGGAGCACGGTCAAGGATGCCCTTCAGCAAAAAGGGCCAGTCGCATCAGTAGCCAAGTCCAGGAGGAGTCAGCCCTGAGGAATGACCGGCTTAGCACAGCTCAGCAGTGAATTGACCTGGCAGCTGAGACTCTGTGAAAACAAGGCAATGACTCATCCATTGGCTATGCCACATTGAGAATTGAGCTTGGGGGGGAGGAGGGAAGGTATTTTTTTTTTTTTTTTTTTTTTTTTTAGTAATTCTAAGTTTGAGCTTGCTTTCCCCAGAAACTGATATGATAGCATACTGCCCCCCCATGCCCCACTTCAGGATTTTAGTCTTTGCTCTACTTCCTCAGTAAGTATCCCTTTGTAAAATCTAAATCTAATTGATGTTAATTGATTAATTGAAAGTGGGGAGATGTTAATTGGTTAGATGATATTGGGGGAAACGCAGCAAATGGAGGCTTAAGCATTTGAGAACTCACAGCTTTTTGCGGGATGAGATTTCCCTGGGGAGGTAAGCAGGAGCCACTCATTAGAGACTCAATCTAATAATATGATTGGGGGTTGGGAGAGTAAGCCCGAGCCTAGATGTTACATTTAATAATAACTGAAATTTGTTCAATACTTTAAGGTTTAGAAAGCACTTTACATACATTAATTACTCAGCTGGCTCTTGGAACAACCCTGTGAGATAGCTATAGGCAGGGTTATCCTCCTTTTGTCAATGGAAAAACTGAAACTCAGAAACTGAGTGACTTGTTGCCAAAGGCTGCTGAAAATTAGAGGTCAGTAGATTGGTTAACAACATCTGAGCCTATAAATTCCAGTTTGGCAATCATGTCACATTTCTCCCATTTCCCTATCTTCTTTAGAGGTACTTTGCACAAGATTGTCCCTAGAAATGTTACAAGTGTACTTGTCAGTATTTTTCCATCTAAGCTCTTCTTTGGGGTAGGAAAACTTCTTCCCTGATATAAGCAATTAGTTTCTCACCGTGAATTTTGGACTAGTGGAACCCCATAGAATATGTGTGCTAAAGGATGCTGCCACATCAGGGGAGGTGGGACTGAACTGTAGGGTTTTTGATTTCCATTTGATCCTTGAATATCCATTAACAAACATTTTCTAGCCTTTTCCCTCTCTCATGAAAGTCACTTCTAGCACCTTGTAATTTGAACCAGAACCACTGCTCTTCTGGTCTGTCAGGCTAATAACACCTGCTTATGATCACACAGCTTATAAATGTCAGAGGTGGGAGTTAAATTCAGGTTTCTTCTCATTTAAAGTATAGCATTTTTTCCATTGCAGCGCATGGTCTCCCATTTCTTTTTATCCTCCCCTCTTATTATCATTGATATTTTCATCCTAAGCAAGTTTTTTAATGTTTTGAATCTTCTGGACATAGCTTTTAAAAATTCTATTTTTGTGGTCATCACCAAACAGGTTTTTTTCTTTTCTTTTTTTGGAGGGTTAAGTGACTTGTCCAGGGTCACACAGTTAGTAAGTGTCTGAGGCCAAATTTGAACTCAGGTCCACCTGACTCCAGGCCTGGAACGCTATCCCCTGAACCACCTAGCTATCCCCAAATAAGCTTTTTTTTTCCTGACCCTATGGGCTCCTGGTATTCTCTCAGAACTACACTAGAAAAACTGGTGATTATTGTCATTTTTCGCATTCCATTTGAAGCAGTAAAGGAAAGAGTACTAGCATGGAAGCCATGAAACCCAGGTTCTAATAGTGTCTTTCAAGTTTACTAACTCTGACATGAGGGGAGTTTCTTTATTTTTCTGAAGCCCAATTTCCTCTTCCTCAGAAACATGAGAATTAGAATATTTCAACCAAATGCCTCTCTAAGTTGTTTTAAAAGGTACTCTGCGAACTGCTGCGTATGTGTTGAGCTTTATTATTGTTTCAGATCATAGATTTAGATTTAGAGCTAAAAGGGACCTCAAAGGTCATAGTTCAGTGATGTCCAATTAAAAAAGAAATGGATCCCTGTGGGTCACATATTGACTTAGAAAACCACAAATTATCATTACCCATATTGCATTGGGTCTTAATTTATTTTCTCATATAGTTCCCAATTACATTTTAATCGGATTCTGTTTTACTCTGTCTTTTGTGATCCTGAGACTAGAAGCCTGCCAGTGAGTTTGACACCTCTGCCAACCACTTAAATTTAGCGATCAGGAATTGATGCTCCAAAAGGCTGTGACTGGACCAGGGTCAAACAGCTAGCAAGGACTAAAGGTGGGATTCAAAGTCTTTCTGACTCCAAATCTAATCCTCTTAACTATCCCAATCACAGCTACAGCTGCTACTTCATTTCCACTAGCATCAGCCTCCCTACTTCATAGTCTTCAAACTATTTCAACCCAAATTCAAAACCGTGCACTTTTGAAAAAACAAAACAAAACAAAACTATCTTTGACTGTCAAAAAAAACCTCAAAAAATAAAAGCTGCCCAACCAAATAAAGCCTAAGTGTCTTCCACGCTGGGTGCTGATAACACATGGTTATTAGGACTGTTTATTTATGTCGAATATTAATAGAACAGTCTGTCACCATAATTCTGTCAGCATCATCAAGTGATTTTCTTCTTACTCCAGCATCTCCCCTGGAATAAGACGATTCTCCTCAGATGCTGGGAGCCCCTGCCAACTGCTGGATTGTTGAAGAGCTCTCCTTTATCAACAGCATGGGAGAGAGGGAAAAGGGAAATGACCGACCTGACTCTCATTGTTACATAACTGAATAGAGAGAATTCTTGTGTTTGCTTGCTTCCTGATTGGGTCCTTTTCTGTAAGAATGACACCATTTTAAAAGTTCCCTATCTAAAATAAACTCACTTCCACAAATATTCACAAAGCATCTAATTTGCGTGAACACCTGTCCAAGGACAAACACTTTTTAGATGTACTGCCAATATACCTAAATGCATAATCACTATGGCAGGAATGTTTTGGACTCTTTGTAGAATTTGCTGTGACATGTGACATGTGAGTGGGCTTTCAGTAATTTTGTGACTGACAGCAAGACGAATTCATAAACTGTTGCATGTTTTCTTTTGGCGTGTAGGTGACCCTGAGTTTTTGAAGTCTATGCCAGAGGAACACAAACTCTTGACAGATCCTACTAAGCTGGAAAGGGTTCAAGAACAAACCTGGTGATGGATTGTGTGTCTGTTGTTTGAGGACCAGCTGAGCCAGAGACTTAGTTGTCCACTAAGATGTGGATGTTTTGGCCATAGCAATTCACGAAGACATTGTGGTATAGTAAAAAGGACGCTGAACTTGGAGTCAGGAAGTCCTGAGTTCAAATCCCACCTCAGACACTTGCTATTTGGATGACCATGGGCAAATTATTTCACCTCGTTGGGCCTCAGTTTACCCATCTGTAAAATAAGCTGTTTGAATTTGATGACCCCCCCAAAGATGTCACTTTGAGTTCAAAATCATTGTGGGAATTATTATCTGAGTCAGAGGAGGAAGTACCCACACTAATGAAATCATATGTTTGAAATTGATATTAGACAAGTATGTAATCTATGGAGGAGGTGGCAGAATGGCTTTGTATTGGTTTTATATTATAAATCATATGAAATTGGAAGGAACCTTAGTGGCCATCCAATTCGACTTCCTCATTTTACAAATGAGAAACGGAGGCCTAGAGACATGAAGTGACTTTCCTAGGGTCATGCGGTATCTGAATGGAATTTGAACCCAGGACTTCTAACTCCAAATTCTTGGTCTTTTCCCCTGTACCATACTGGAATTCTTGAAGGAGTAGCTAAAGAACTTTTTTTTAAAGAGAAACTTTCAATCCATTGAAGTGGAAATTGAGCATTGAAAATATATCCTAACACTAGCAACCAAATTCTTCATTTCCACAAGCATAACTGAGTAAAATTGATTGAATAAAACCAGAACTATTATATAACTGTTTCATTCCATTGGTAATAGGAAAGAGGCAGATAAAATACTTTCATCTCTAGTCTGACTAGCCATTCTATCATGAAGTAATTCATCCTTTTCTGAGAAACTAGTGCTCGTTGGTCAATAAACTCATTTTTTAAAAGTGTACCAATAATTGCAATAATAATTCACATTTATAAAATTCTTACTGACTGTGAAGTACTTTTTATAAATTATCTTGAAAAACTGTAAGATATCTAATGCTTGTAGTATTATCTATATAGGCAAAATATTGAGGGCTAGAGAAATAAATCTTAAATAGTACATGGCCTGAAGTCACACATCTGGTAAATTGTAAAGCAAAGACTCAGATTCAGACTGCTTGACAGGCTTCCAGTGATTTTTCCCTTACGTCAGGGTTCTTCATCTTTCTTGTTTCGTGGTCTCCTTTGGCAGTCTGATGAAACCTATGGACCTCTTCTCAAAATTTAAGTTAGAGATTAATGAAAATAAATATGTAATTTTTCCCCCCATTCAAGTTTATAGATTCTTTGAAAACTAGCCTCGTAAGGATAAGACCAAGAAAGACTTCCTGCAAAAGGTGATGCTTGAGAAGGGTCTTGAAGAAAACTAGGAACTTTAAGGTGTGGAATGGATGAGGGAGAATATGGGGGACAGTCAGTGCAAAATCATGGAGGTGGGAAATGCTTAGCTGGATTTCTTCCTCTAAAAATGAGTTTTCATATCCTTTGACTATCAGTTGGGATGTGGATCTTATTCTTATAAATTTGATTCTCTTCCCTATATATCTTGGAAAGGAGATTTTATTAAAAAAAAAAACTTACTGCAAAGAGTTTTCCCCAAGTCATCTGCTTCCCTTCTAATTTGAGCTGAATTAGTTTTGTTCATGCAAATATTTTAAAATTTAAGTAATCAAAATTATTTATGTTTCTTCTGCGATCCTCTCCTCTGTTTGTTCATTAACTTTTTTCTATCCATAGTTTGTGATGTCACCCTTCCTGTTTAAGACATGTACCTATTTGTCTCTCATCTTGGTATATGATGTTGGCCTCTACCTCATTTTTATTAGATCGCCTTCCAGTTATTTTTTAGTCATTTCAGTCATGTTCAACTCCTCAAGACCCCATTTGGGGTTTTCTTGGCAAAATACTGGAGTGGTTTGCCATTTCCTTCAGCAGCTCATTTTACCAATGAGGCAATGGAGGCAGACAGGATTCAATAACTTCTTCCCAGTCACACAGCTAGTAAGTGTCTGAGGCTGGATTTGAATTTAGGTCTTCCTCCACTCTGTGCATTATACCACCTAGATGCCCCTGTTTTTCCCCCCTGCAGTTTTTGTCAAATAGCAAATTATTACCCCCAAATCTGAAATCTTTGGGTTGATTAAACATTAGGCTACTGAATTAGTTTGCTTCTGTATATTGTATGCCTAATTTATTCCACTGATTGACCTCTCTATTTCTTAATTAGTACCAATTGTTTTTTAATTGATTGCTCTTTTGTAGTGTAGTTTGATTTCTGCTTCTGCTAGGGGACAGTTTTATATAACTCAGTGCCTAGGTTGCAAAGTACTAGCAGTTATTTACTGATTTTTTCCACTGAGGCTAGTTCCCACAAGAGTTTGACCAAAACTGGGACCTTGTACTTGGGGTTTAGTTACTATTTTAAGATAAAATTCTACCTGGTCGGTCATACTATGAGACCTTCAAAAATGGGAAAATGGTAGACTGGGAGAAAACACATTTTCACACTAGGGTAAGGGGCTAGAGAAGAAGTCAGACTGAGAAGTGATAATTTCTATGAAACAGAAACTCAGTAGAAAAACCAAAAGTAAACGCAAACATCTGTCTATTACATAGTATGTGTCCAGTCAGTTTAGAATTTAGGCCTTTCTAGCTTATTTATAGCTAGGTAGCACAAGAGATACAGCATGGACCTGAAGTCTGGAAGATTCATCTTCCTGAGTTCAAATAAGCCCTCAGACACTTACTAGTTGTGTGACCCATGCAAGCCATTTAATCCAGTTTGCCTCAGTTTCCTCATCTGTAAAATAAACTGGAAAAGGAAATGGCAAACCACTCCACTATCTTTGCCAAGAAAACTCCAAATGGGGTCATGAAGAATTGGACATGACTAAAACTATTGAATAACAACGATGCTTACTTACAAATCAATAACATGTCATGGAGGGGGTGAAGAGGATGTTATTCCCTCTCCCCATCCCCCAGTTGAAAGGTCACAGAGTGTAGATTCAAACACAAAGTTTTAATTTTTAAACAAGATGCACCTATATTCTGATCCTTTTATGAGGTATGAACCCTTCTTTGATTGGGCTATGAAGAAAACGGTGATTGGCTGAGCAAGCAGGTTCTCATACCTCTGATGACTTTTTATGGTTGGGATCTGGACCAGTTTTAGAGAAGAATTTACCTAAAGGGATCAGGGACAGTCACGTCTTACATGCATAGTAAAACCTCATCATGTGGAACTATATTCTGTAACTACATTAACTGGGAGGGGCAGAGCCGGGAATCACAGCCCCCTTCTTTCCATTACTAATAGAACCATTGTCCATTACAATCCTGTATTCAGAAAACACATGGTAATAATAAAATCTGGTTAAAAGGTAAGGCAATGGAGTGAAATAAGTCTGGAAAAGTAGGTTGGAACTAGACTGTAGAGAGCTTTAAATGTCAGACAAAGGAATTTTTTATTTAATCCACTAGACAATACAGAGTCATGAAGATCTTCAAATGAGTGCCATGGTAACATCTAAACATCTGGAAGATGATTTTGGAATCTGTGTGAAGAGTGACAGGATGTAGTACAATAATAATCCAGGTGAGAATTGATGAGGGGCTCAACGAGGTTAGCGGCAATGTTGAATAGGGATCATTCTCTTTGTAGAATAGGGATGCAGAAAAAACTTCAGAGATCATTGACTGGATCCCTCTTCCTCCAGAAAGACCTATGTCTACATCATTTCTGCTTGGCTGTGAATGATTACAATATCTTGTATCCCTTACCTGAAAGTTTTCTCTTTGGCTTGAGCTAAATCTCTTCAACAATGCAGGTCTATTTGAATTAATGACATATTAATTCTTTTTATCACAGTCATAGACTTTAATAGTTGGAAAGAATCTTAGAGGATAGCAAACCCATCTCTGCTTCTCACATTTTTTCACCATTTTTCATTCATCTGTTCGTTCATTCAGGAAGAAGTTGAGACAGCTCAGAGAGGTAGAAGGATTGATACTGTACAAATTCACATGTAGAAAACATGAAAGGTACCCTAAGTCTTGGATTAGTTATTTCAGTAGCTTTCCTATAGCCCTTGAGTAATACCCTTGAATGATGTCAAGTATGAATACATGTATATATAATTCTTTAAGCATCTATAATTTCAGCAGTGTGTCATCCCTCTGCTGTAATACCTCCATGAGCCTGGAGACAGTTTTTGAGAGTTGTTATAATCAAGACATGTCTCAGGTGCAGCCACGCTGATGATGGGCCTCTCTGAACCCTGATAGATGACTAGTTCTTGAATATTAGACAAATAAGCAATCACTGGAGCCATATTTGACATTTCAGCAGCTTGCCATTGCCCATATCTAAGAGCTTTGCATTGGGGCCTGAACTGATCAAAAACAATTACAGAGCACTGACATTCACTGATAAGGAAGAGGAGGCAGAATTCCATCTTCAGTAATATCTAAGGCTGAAATTCATTTTAAAAAATGGAGATTCCCATTTGGATCTGGTCTCTTTCCTCTGGGGCACTAATTGAATCTCATTTTCTTGGCAATGTCCTCTGAAAATTCTCCACAGTCTATAATACAGAACCAGGTATCCCGCTTCATGGAGCTGAGTTGATGATAGGACAATGCTAGCTAAGTTCAGGATTTTGCAAGAGCATCAGAACAAGTAGCAGCTGGGTGGAATTGTGGATAGAGCTCTGGACTGGGAGTTGGAAAGACCTAAGTCCCAAGCCTGATTGAGATGCTCTTTAGCTGTAAGAACTTGGACCTGGCTGTTCCTACCTTTCTAACCCACTACTGTCTTCTCGTTGTTCCTGCAATTCCCACTGACACTCACTCTGTCTCCCACTCTGGATTTTTTTTGGGGGGCTGTCACTCATGTCTGGAATTTTCTCTTTCCTCAGCTCTATCTACTGGCTTCCTTCAAATACCAGCTAAAATCCTACATTACGTAGTGTGGCTTTCTTGTTTCCCCTTAATTGTTAATGCCAGTGCCTTTCCTCTAAGATTATCCCCAATACACACACAGACACAAACACATATGTATGTATACATGTATATATACATACACATGTGTGTATATATATGCATATATAAATAAAATTTGTACATAGTTTGTCTTATTCTCTCCCCTCCCCCATTAGACTGTGAATTCCTTGAGACAGGATTTTTTTAACCCCCAGAATTTTGCACTAGCACATAGTAGGTACTTAATAAATGCTTGTTGATTTGACTTAACCTCTCAGCCTCAGTTTCCACATCTGTAAAATGAAGATAATGATGAGAATTTCATGAAGCTCTAATGAGATAGTGTATATAAAGAGCTTTTCAAATAAAACTATAAATGTTAGCAACTGTTTTTCAAAAAGAATATCAGGATGTATGCAGAAGGAATGAATAAGTGAAAAAGCATTTGTTGATCACTTAGTATATACATGGCACTGTGCTAAATTCTGGGGATAAAAATTCAAAAATGAAATAGTCCCTGTCCTTATGGAATTTATATTTTAATTGAGAGAAAACATACTTAAGGGAATTAGTAACCAGGGAAGGATGTTTTGGTCTGAGAAGTCTCAGGGGTTGTGACTGAAACAATAATCTTTACAGAAGCAATGTTAATGTTGATATATGATAACATTTTCCAGAGCAAATAACTTCACTTAGAAGGCCCGTGAAACAAAGAGGAAATTAGCAAGCAAAATACATCACCTTTCTCTGGTTAATCACAGAGTTCCCTGGTTCTGGGTTTCTAGTTTCATGGCTATATCACTAATAGCCTTTGAATGTGTGTCTCTCATGTTCCTACACATGCCAATATAGAAGGTTGGTTTATACTATTCTAGGGCAAAGGTGACTTGTCATCTAGGCATTATGAAGTGCTAAATAACCTCCTAAAAAGTGGCTATGGTCTAAATGCTCTCTTTGTGTGTATGCATACATACATGTGTGCATGTATGCACACACATATATACAAATACATGCATATATTCATGCATGTGTATGTGTGCATATATGGACATATACATACACAGAAATACATATACATACACATAATGACATTAGGAAGGTGATGTCTTGCCTTGGAAGTGAATTGGATTTAAGTGAAGAAGGGCTGTGCAAAGTCACCAGACTCAATCCCTCCTCCTAAGCCATCTGGGTCAAGTAGCTAGATATAGATCAGAATGACTGGAGATGGCTCCAGATGCAGTGGGAGACCTTGGCCTTTTAAAGCTAAGCTCTTTCCCAGGTCCCAGGTTGTCTGAGGCAGCATCCATTTAGTGATTAAAGCTAGGTAAGAAATGAAGCAAAAGATAAGCTCTTTTACCTACTCAAAAATAAATCAATATGGAGGGCAAGACCCTCAGGGTTTCTGACTAGAACAGATACAGTTGCTATTTACACTTACTCTTAGCCATCAAAACACAAACCAATAGAGGTTTGGGCTGAGACTTATTGAGCAATCAGTGAGAGCCAGAGTGATTTGGATTTAAGTAGCTCCATTTGAATCCCAATGGGTCTTGACAAAGTTGGTTTTTTCCAGAGCTCTTTTTCAAGAAATCCACTTTCCTCTGGGCAGGGCACTCAAATATAAGTGCATGGTTTTTCATGTGGACAGAGGAAGGAAGGAAGGAAGGAAGGAAGAGAAGGAAGGAAGGAAGGAAGGAAGGAAGGAAGGAAGGAAGGAAGGAAGGAAGGAAGGAAGGAAAGGAAGGAAGGAAGGAAGGAAGGAAGGAAGGAAGGAAGGAAGGAAGGAAGGAAGGAAGGAAGGAAGGAAGGAAGGAAGGAAGGAAGGAAGGAAGGAAGGAAGGAAGGAAGGAAGGAAGGAAGGAAAGGAAGGAAGGAAGGAAGGAAGGAAGGAAGGAAGGAAGGAAGGAAAGGAAGGAAGGAAGGAAGGAAGGGAGGAGCACTGGGGTCCCCAGTAAGGCAGGTACTACTACTCAGGAGTTAACACCCACCTTCCTGATGTCTGGTGCCTCTTAAAGAACCAAAGGACAAATAACAACAACTGAGCCAGGTGCTGAGGATACAACGACAAAAATGAAATAGTTCCTGCCCTCAAAGAGCTTATATTCTATCTAGGGAAACAGCATGTGTACATACAAGTAAACACAAAATATATTCAAGAGATTATTGCACTGAAGGACCTTGGACTATACGACCTGTAAGGATCCTTCAATTGAAAAATGTATCAATGGACTGAGCTTTCAAGGTTCTACACTCCTGGAGAACATGACATTTCATATGATGAGACTGAGTAGCAGAACTTCCTGAACCTTGTGAAAAACCACAGCCAAATCAACTGAGAAATTGTCAGGTTGTAGATTTATTTTTCCATAAATAAAATCAATGCTTATGAAAAGCAAGGAGTTAGTCAACTCTAATAAATTTTTTACAGTGTTTTGAAATATTATGTCAAAATGGGTAATAGTGGAAAAAGAAGGGGAGGGAAGAAAAATCTTCTGAAAATGTTCACTTTTTCCAGAAACAGACTTTTATTGAAAACTGCAAAAGTAAACAAGAGCGCTTAAATTTTTCATGAAGTATAAAAATGTCTTCCCTTATCAAATTAAGGAGTTCTTCCCTGTGTTTCTCCCAGGAGATGGGGAAGAAATGATTTTGGTATTCCTGAAATGGACATAAAAGAAAGGGACCAGTGATTGTAGGAGTACATGATGTTTTCCTTTTGAATTCTACGCTAGTTCTGCCACCATTTTTTCCTTAGGTCTCAAGGAGTATAGCGGCCAAGGTGATCACACATGATAGGTAGTACCACTCCAAGGTTTCACATCTGTGTTTTGGTAGCTTATATACACACACTGGTGTTCTTCCAAAAGAGCATATCATTTTCCAATGTATATAGTGATGAAATAGATGAAAGCTATATATATGTATATATATATATTATATATATGTATATGTGTATACATCTTATATATTATATATATGTATATGTGTATACATTTGTATACATATATATGAACTGTGAACATTTTGACAAATCCATGCAGATATCCATGGTCCAAATACCACAGGGGAGTAGAACAGTCCACAAATATGCAGCATATCCATCTTTCTCTTCCCATATATGTGTGCATATATACATATATGTGCATATGTATATATATATGTACACACATTTACACATCTATCTCTCTATACCTAGGAACAAATATAGACATGTGTATACATACATACATATATGTATATATGTGTATATGGGTGTGTATACTTTCTCATCTCCATGATCAAGCTTGGTTGTTATAATTACACAGTGTCCAGTTTTGTTTTATTGTCCCTTCTGTTTAAGCTATTGTAGTCGCTAAGTATAATGTTCAACTGGTTCTGCTTTCTCTCAAGTCATATGTCTTCTAGAATTTCTCTGCCTTTCTGGACCTATCTAAGAACCATGAAAGAAGGGATTTCCTGTTCTAATATCTTTATATTTCAGATAAGAAGCCCAGAATAATATAATAAATCAAACACTGGGCCTGAAATTAGGAATATTTGGTTTAAAACCTCTCCTCCAACTCTTAATAGCTGTGTGACAATAGGCAAATTCCTTACCCGATCTGAAGTTCAGTTTCCTCATCTGTAAAATGGGGATTGAAGTACCTACCTCACAGGATTGCTGTGAGGGCTCCAGTGAGATGGATATGCATGTAAAGAACTTTACAAACTTTAAAACCCCATTTATCTTTGTGAATTTGCCATCTCAATCAATCGCTACCGAGGATGAAAGGATTCAGCTGCCCATCTGTCCACCTGCATCATGCCTCTGAAACACTGCTTGGAAGTATCCGAACCATTGCTTGGAAGTATACAGAGTAGGGGTGGGAATGAGTGGGGGGAGGGAGATGATGGGTGTATTTGCCCACCCAGACTCTGTCCTGTTTGTAGTCCTGGCCCAGGATGAAGTGATTTCTTATTCATCGTGTCATCTGAAGCAGTGAACCGTCTTCCTGATGCAAACAAAAGCAATCCGAGCAATCTTCTCACAGCAGGTAGGTTTCCCCTAGAGGTGAAATGCCCAGAACACTACTTTTCAGATTGATCTGTTGAAGAAGCACTGATTGCTTCCTAGAGGCAAAAACCATCAACAGTTTTAGCTAGGCTACAGCTCTTTTAGATTGTACCCAGGGGAATTGGGGTTTGGGCAAAGGAGTTCACTTTTAGACATATATTTTTAGTTGATTTGAAAAAAGAATATATCACTCAAATGCAAGAAAATTACCATTCTGGATGTTGTTACCCAGAAGCCTTTAGTTTAACAGTTGAATAAGTGGCCCATCTCCCTAGTATTCAGTGTTTTAAAAGGTGATCCACATCCATCTGTCAGGGTATGTGCTCAGTGAAATTCTGCCTGGAGGCAAAGAAATGGACTGGATGACCTCTGGAGGGTCCTTCTAGCCTTTAGAGCCTCTGCTAATCTGCTTTTAGCATGTTTTATAGTCGACAGTTATGACCACTGTGAAGGCAGTGCCCTCACAAAAATCCATTCTAGGTACTCGTGACTTTTTACAGAAATCATTGCCTTAGAGTTAGGAAAGATCTTAGACATTTGTTAGATCAATTCAATTCAAATGAACAAAACAAACGTTTATTTATGCACTTCTCTAGGGAGGGCACTGTACTAGGTGCTAGAGATTCAGACAAAAAAAGAAAGAAAAAAATCCTCGTGTCAAAGAGAATTCATTTTGCTGAGGATGACACTACAAGCAGTTTTGAAGAACACTGGGAGTCTCAGGATGGGGGGTGTAGACAGAGGCATTGATACAGTGGTAGCAGAAAGTGGTGGTTAAGGTCAGAATGAATGGGAGTATATATGATGAGGGTATGGCTTCTTACTGGGACTGGTGGCTTTTTCTACTCATCCTTCTCTGTGAAGGGTTAACTGCTGTGAATCAAAATGATGCCTCCATCAGTGATCAGAGAGCTAAAACTGGGAAACACTAACCCTCTTGAGTTGCACTTTATACTGGATATTTAGTTCCTCACTCTAGACTAAGCTGAGACCTTGATTCTAGAGTGTCTGTATCTGCACATAATGAACATCTATCTGGTGGGAATTGGGTTATAACACTCCTTTTCCTGCTCAAGGTAGGAAGGGCTCCAACTGGAACTATGATTTTCCTAATGCGTAGGTCCAACAATATCACCCCGTGCCCCCCTCTCCCCTCAGCTCCTCACTAAACTCCAGTGGCTCCCAGGAACAAACACAAAGTCCTGTTTGGCATTCAGAGACCTTCATAATTTAGCCTTCTCCTATCTTTCCAGTCTTCTTACAACTTACTCCCCACCATGGTTTCTTTGTTCCAGTGACACAGGCCTCTTTGCTGTTCCTCAAACAAGACGCTTCATCCCTTCACTCCAGGCATTTTCTCGGACTGTTTCTCATGTTTGGAATCCTCCTCATATCCACCTCCTAGCTTCCTTCAAGTCTCAACTAAAATCCCATCTTCTTAGAAAGCTTTTCCCAGTTCCTCTTCATTTTAGTGCCTTCTCTTTTTAAGTTATTTCCTCTTTTCCCAGTCTATAACTTGTTTGTGCATGGTTGTTTTCTCCCTTTTTTCTTATGCTTTCTCCTCCTCCTTTGAGCTCCTTGAAGGCAAGTACTGTCTTTTGCTTTTTTCATCTACAATGATTAGTACGTATTAGATGCTTAATAAGTCTTTATTGACTGACTCAATTGCTTAGAACTCCTAGGTTCAGACTGATCCTATGTCTAGAGGGACTTCCAGAATCTAGGAACATGGTGGACTTCTTGACCACTGTATATGTTTATGGTTTATTATTATGCATTGTCTCATTATTAATTGCCATTTATTTACTTATTAATTCTATATGAGGAGTAAAAGAAGTAGAAGTGAGGTATTTCAGCATGTACATATATGCTTTTATGGTGGAACAGCACTATTTTGCCAAAGGGATTTGGCTAGCATTCATTGAAATATACTTTCTTCAAAAGAAAATGAGGATTAGCTAATAGATGGAGACCCAAATCTAAGTTCTAATTAGCACTCAGTCAGTTAATAATTTATTTATGCACTTCTCAATGGAGGGCATTGTGCTAGGTGCTAGAGATGCAACGACAAAAAAGAAAGAATAAAAATCTTTGTGTCAAAGAGATTTCATTTGGCTGAGGATGACACAGTATGAACAGTTTTGAAGAACACTGAAGGTCTCAGGCTGGGGGTGTAGAAAGAGGAAGTTAATAACTTATTAAATGCCTATTACATGCCAGGCACTGTACCAAATGCTGGGAATAAAAAAAAGAAGCAAAAGATAGTTTCTGCCCTCAGGGAGCTCACAGTCAAGGAGACCATAAGCAAACAAATGTGTACAAAGAAATTTATGCAGGATAAAAAAGAAATCACTAATAGGTGGAAATTAAAAATTAACTAGAATGAAGAGAGGTTGGAAAAGGCTTCCTGGAGTAGATGAGATTTTAGTTGGGACTTAAAAGACTCCAGGGAAGCCAGGAGGTAATGATCTACAGATACATAAGAATCTGCATATTCCTAGACAAGTGGTCCTGCCTCGGTAATAACAAATGGAACTGAGATATGGCCTGGACTAGGGATGGGGAATCTGTGGCCTTGAGGCCACATGGAGCCCTCTGGGTCTCAAGTGTGACTCTTTGTCTGAATCCAAACTTCACAGAACAAATGCCCTTAATAAAAGGATTTGTTCTGTAAAACTTGGACTCAGTCAAAAGGCCACACTCACGGACCTAGAAGGTCCCATGTGGCCTTGAGGCTGCAGGTTCCCCACTCTCTAGTAAGCATAGAAAGTACACCCCAGTGAGATATGCACCAACTCCGAAAGTGAGTGTGGGACTCCCCAGTGATGGCCAAAGCCATCTAGTGGTCTAACAGATAAATAAATGCAAAATATATAAAAAGCAATGTATTTCAAGAGGGAAAGAGTATCAGAAAAGGTGTCTTGTAGGAAGGTAGCTGAGCTGTACACTGAAGGGTAGCTAGGAATTTTTTTTAGACAAAAGTGAAGAAGGAGATAATTTCACATCCCCTTATGTTCAAGGTGGAAAAACTGAGGTGCAAGAAAATGAACTGATTCAGAGATCTGGAACTAGAATCTCATTCTCAAGTTGTAGTCTTGTCCATTCATTTTAACTTATCTGGTTCAGCTAGCTCTAGTTTTCCCCTCTCAAATTCACAGCTTTGCAACAGAAATAATCCAGCTCTTAGCAGTTCACTAGAGGGTTCTCTGTACCTTCTGGAATTTGGCCTCTGGGAATGTCCATTTATTGTCTCATATTCTCTAGGACTCTTCTCTACAACTATGGATGCTTGACAAAAACTGGCTATGCTGATAATTGGAGTTTTGACTTCTTGGGGCTAGTTTTAATACTATTTGAAAAATATGGTAATCCCTTGAGGATATTCTGACATCCATTTTCTCCTGGATAGAAAATGTTCATGTTTCCAACTATAGCTTGGTAACTTTTTATTCTTATCATGAGTTTCCCTAAGTTGTTAGAAGCTTGCACATTAAAGGGTCTTATGACATTTGAGCTTTATTTATTTTCTTCCAGTGTACATCTCTGCTGCTCTGTAGAGACTTCACTGGAAATTTTTTTCTGTCTCCCATATTTTAAGAGAAGAGGAAAACATTAATAGGACAGAATAGACAGCCCCTGGTAAGTACTCAGAGGATCTGTGATCTCATCAAGGTGATCATTCCCTCCTCAACACAGATCACCCTGTCCACAGGTGCCTGGTCTGTACACCTCTTGTCCACATCTAACTCTAGAGTCCACCCAGCATGCCAGGGGCCTTCTATGATGTTGTGAAGCTACCAATGAGGCCAGCACACTAGTCATCAGTTCTCTCTTACTCTCACTATGTGAACAGCTCATCTTTTTCACTCATATATTTCTTTGCTGACATTTTCCCTTCCAGTTCTCCTTTATAATGTGATGATATAGCCTGCTTACACCCACCACGTGATTCTCCATTGACTTGTGGGGTCATACTCATTTTCAGTTCTTTTTGGGTTGTAGTGTTCCATGTATGACAACCATGCAAAATGGTATGAATTGGTGGAATGTTGGTGTTAAAAAATGGGCCTTTTGTTTCAAAGAGTACTATAGGATCATTGAAAGTACTTTGCAGTTTTTCAAAGTCCATCTACTCCATTCTCTTTCTATTCAATCCTGTGTTTCACTCATACATTTGCAGTATCTATCCATCCATCCGTCTGTCTATCTATCTATCTATCTATCTATCTATCTATCTATCTATCTATCTATCTATCTATCTATCTATCTATTTGTCTGTCTCTGTCTATCTATCTATCTATCTATCTATCTATCTATCTATCTATCTATCTATCTATCTATCCATCTGTGAGGACTAGGCTCATATGTGGCACAGATAGCTATATGATCTGAAATCTGACTCATCTTTCTTCAAGGGAGAAGAAAATGAGAATGATGACCTTGCCCAGCCTCCCTCCATCAAATCAAAGTCAACTGTAAGTCATGTCATCATTTCTCATGGTCTTCTTCCAGAACGAAGGACAAACCCAAGGGAGGAAGAAGAGGGCTGGAACTGATCTTGTTCCTTCCCTTGCCTCTCTCTGAAGGGACTTAGACTAGAATATTGAACTAGAATTATGTCTATTCACCAGACCTCAAGGTCTAGGGATACAACTCTTGGGAGGAGGGGGCCAGGATTAACACTACTTTTCTTGATCCTCTGAAGAGATAGGATACTTAATTTATTGTCACCAGATTAGCTTCCTCTCACCAAACATAACTAGTAACCTTCTTTATCAATTTGTGGCTATTATTCAGTTGTGTCCCACTCTTTGTGACCCCATTTGGGGTTTTCTTGGCAATGACTCTGGAGTTGTTTTCCATTTCCTTCTCCAGCTCATTTTATGGATGAGGAAACTGAGGTCAACTAAGTGATTTACCCAGGTTCAGAGGGTTAATAAGTGACAGGCCAGATATGAACTCAGAAGATGAATTGACTTCAGGCCTGGTGCTCCATTCACTATGCCACAAAATAAACAATAAATGAAATCAGGAAGTTACACAGGTTAGAATAGACCATAAGTGTAAAGGACCTCTTCAACAACAAGCAAGATAAATTCTTATTCAACCAAGGAGAGTGAACCAATGGGAGTTTTTGCTTAGCGAATTTCTAGGATTGTGTTGCCAGTCAAGGCCCACATTGGGCTGCCCTGCTCCTCTTACATGTCTTTGTTTCTGACAACTCTGTGGTCATTCAGAAGTTTGCACTGGCTTCTTGTGACCATGTCTCTTAATTTCCTTTAACTGTTTCTGAAGAAGTACCATCTTCTTTATGCAACATTGTAGCTGACTCTGAGTTAATCAGGAGTCCCGTCTCCTTTACACGTACATCTCATGACAAGGTCATAGGGTGGTTCTTCAGGATATCACCAAGCCAGAGTGAGTGGAGGTGTCATTTCTATATATTCAATCTAATAGAAAGGTCTATAGGTTTTCCATCCTTTATTCACGTGTTTTTTTTCTGTGTGGATGACTAGGCTGAACTCTTTCAAGTGATTATGAAATTCACTTGGGGAGTGCTAAAATTAATGCCTATGGTAGAACGCTAGGATACCCCAAATAGAAGGTACTTGCAGCAGATTCTTAGGGTAGAACCACATATAAACTTTTCCAAAATGAGACTCAAATTTTCATTGTAAAAACTCTCCCAAAGGAAAAGTCTCCACAGCTTCCCTCTGTCATCCATTCCAATACTGAATCATAACCTTCTAGCCTTCTATTACTTCCCTCTGCATCCTTAATGTTACAGCCCAGTGGGATAATACATTGTCCCCAAATGAACACAAAGAAAGCTTTTGTCCACACTGTTCCTTAAAAACCTTAAATATTTTCCTTTTAGTTTTAACCTGTTGAATTTCTTTTTTTAAATGTTTATTTTTAGTTTTTAACATTCATTTTCACAAAGTTTTGAGCTCCAAATTTTTTCCCCATCTCTCCCCTCCCCCCACCCAAAAATGCCTTGCATTCTGATTACCCCTTCCCCCAATAGGCTTTCCCTTCTATCACACTCCTCCATTCCCTTATCCCCATCTTCTCTCTTCTTTTGTAGGGCAAGACAACTTTCCATACCTCATTACCTGTATTTCTTATTTACCAGTTGTAAGCAAAAACGATTCTCAACATTTGTTCCTAAAACTTTGAGTTCCAACTTCTCTTCCTTCCTCCCTCCCCACCCATCCCCACTGAGAAGGCAAGCAATTCAATGTAGGCTATATATGTGTAGTTATGCAAATGACTTCCATAATAATCATGTTGTTTAAGACTAGCTATATTTCCCTCCATCCTATCCTGCCCCCCATTTATTCTATTTCTCTCTTTTGACCTTGTCCCTCCCCAAAAGTGCTTACTTATAATTTTTCCCTCCTTCCATTTGCCCTCCCTTCCATCATCCCCCCCACTCCACTTATCCCCTTCTCCCCTACTTTCCTGTAGTGTAAGATAGATTTTCATACCAAATTGAGTGTGGATGTC